>BTHU01000018.1:66067655-66292655 GCA_036184795.1 Tokudaia tokunoshimensis | reverse complement strand
AATCACCAAGGCACCCATCCTGCGTCCCCCTCCCCCTCGAGAGAATTATGAATTGCCGCTGCAGATGGCCTCACTGATTGAAAGCAGTACTCAGCAGGAAGAAGGACCAGATCAGATTACACACCATTAATTAAAAACTTCCCCTGACAAATGAGAGACAGGAGGCGCACACTGAGGGCCTGCCTGGTGGGTCTCTGTCCTCCCTAGACCCTTTGTCCCCAACCAGCCCCAGGGACTGTGGTGGTGAAACCTACTTCTCCAGCTGGAGCCCCTGAGATCGGGAGTGCCGAAAGCCAACTCTCCCCTTACCCGAACAGATGGCCTGCTGTCCTAGGAAAGTCTCCAGGAAAGGAGAGGCTAACCTTCGCCTTCTCATTCTGTCCAACCTCTGACGCTCTCCAACTTTAACCTGATTCCCAGTTCCTCATTTCTCCGGAAGCCTACCCCTCCTCTGGTCCTTCCCTACAGAGGGTGCTAAAGAACTATCAGTGAAAATGGTACCCAGCTCTCCTTCAAGCCACCCCCTTGCTCTTTGAGGTCCCTTTGGGGGATTTCTGTGACCATCATGACCAGCAGAGTACCCATCTGCAGGAGGCAAGAAGGCCATTTGGTTAAACATGACTGAGTAGCTGGTGTTGGGTCAAACTTTGGAGTCTGACCACGAGTAGCAGCCAGATCTAAGCAGAATTTGGTGAAAATTTTCCTGGCAATAATAATTCAATCCCGTGTGCACAGTAAAGTTTAGGATGCAACTACGTCAGAATTCTCTGTAAAGTACATGTAAACAAAGATGCATTCTAACAAGTTCATGAGAAGGGTCTAGGGGTGATCTGGTGTGGTCTCGTCCACCGCATGGCTGGTGCAAAGGTCACCAGGTCATTAACCACTTCCACCCTGGGCAGATAACAGGTTACACATCGTACTTTTTGTTTGTTTGTTTGTTTGTTGTTTGATTCAGGGTTTTTCTGTGTAGCCCTGGCTGTCTCGGAACTCCCTCTGTAGGCTAAGCTGGCTTCTAACTCAAGAGATTCACCTGCCTCTGCCTCCCAGGTGCTGGGATTAAAGACTGTGATGCCATTACCTAGCTGGAATACCTCCCTTTGAAAGAATGAACCTGTGTGTTTAACACTCCCGGGTCCCAGTACTTATCTGTGATCGTAAGGACCTCCGGCCTCCCACACCTAAATCTGAGGATTGCCAAGGCTGCTCCAGCGTGGTGGGTGGAGACACAGACCCTGGCTGCCGCCCTCTTCCCAGCCCAGTAAGCTTCTCAGCTACTGTCCTTTTGGCTCATTTGGAGCTGCAAGTTCTGAATTTTCCTCTTCTTGATCAATTACTGCCTTTTCTCCCTCCCCAGCCGCCCAGTCTCAGTCACTCATTCATCAAACTTTTATTGAGCACCCAGTGTGTGCTTGGCTCTGGGGGTACAGAGATAATTTGTCAAGAGGCTTAAAGCCTACCACGGGAGCTTCCTGCTACAACACTCTAGCCCTGCCCCTTCCTTCCACGGCCGCCGCAGCTTGTCTGAGACCCCATGGAGATCTATTTTAGAAATTTCCAATCAGGGGAGCTAGAGACACCTTAGGGGTCTGTGCGATGGAGTCAAGTGACCTTTGGCAAATCAACCGTGTCTTCTGTTCACTCACTTGTACACAGATGAATACACACACAGAGACACACATACACATACAGACACACACACACATACAGACACATACAGGCACACACAGACACGCACATAGACACAGATACACATACAAACACACAGAGACGCACAGAGACACACTCATACACACACAGACACACAGACACATACAGGCACAAACACACACACATAGAAATGAATACACATACAAACACACAGACACACAGAGACACATATTCATACACACACAGAGACACACATACACACATACAGACACACACACACACAGGTGCACACACAGACACACACATAGACACAAATATACATACAAACACACAGACACACAGAGACACACATTCATACACACACAGACACACATACACACATACAGACACACACACACAGGTGCACACACAGACACACACATAGACACAAATACACATACAAACACACAGACACACACAGAGACATACTCACACACACACACACACACACACACACACACAGCTGTCCCTGCTTATAAAAGGGCACAAGAAGCAAGCGCCCTGGGGCTTTTTGAGATTGAGAAGACAGATGAGGAGAACTCAGCTTGGAGAGATGTGGATACTCCTTGGCACCAAGGATATCACAGGATGCAGAACACAGATGCTGGGCCACGGTTTCTGCGGCAGTCACAGGTTGTGGTCCACTGACCCTCCCTTGATTGACTCTGGCAGCCCCTCCCTCCCTCCCTCATCCTGGACCATTGGAAGATGCGGTAAAGGACTTCTACCACTTGTCTTTTTTTTTTAATGGATTTGGCTGCTGCATCTCAGGGTACCATGGTGATGGGTGCCATAGAGATGGGAACTGGCTTGCACCAGTTTATCTCTTCCTTCCAGGGTCCCTCCCCTAACCCCACCCCCACAAAGCTCCCAGGTCAGGAGACTTCAGAGAGATGGAGGCAGGGCTCTGGGTAAACTGGCCAGTGGAAGGTAGCCATCTACTCTTCTGCTCTCTCTCTCTCTCTCTCTCTCTCTCTCTCTCTCTCTCCTTCCTCTCAAGCATTTCCCTCTCCTTCCTCCTTCCCTCTTCCCTTCCCCTCCCTCTAGAGAGTCTCCCTCCCCCCTTCCCTTTTCCCTCCCATTACCAACAGCAATTGTATCCAAACCCAATAATTACAGTAACTGCAACAATAATCATCATTTATTGGAGTGTTCCACCAGCATTTAATTCCCCAAAGCATCCTCATCGTTGCCACAGCACCCTGGGAGAAGAAATGTACCCATTCTACAGTGGATAAGCTAAAATCCAGAGAGGATACCCCACCACCCCTCGACCTCCTGTTATTGGCAGAGTAGATGTACAGCGACCTTCAATGTGTAGCAAAAACAATTCAACTCCCAGGGTCTTTTAGAGGCACTAAGCTTGTGATTTCCACTTTCTGGGTCATTCTATGGTCTCATTGTTTAACAGGACTTAACAGTTTCTTTGGGGCCACAATGCTGAAAATCAGACTTCAGAGGCTTCTGGCCCAGGGTATAGACCTGAGTGCCACATGGGGATGGGGTCTTCCTGTGAGAAAGTTCCTGAGTCACCTTGTCCCAGATAGAGACCTTTCTGGGCATTTGGGAAGTAGGAACATGGGCCTTTTGAACGAGTGACCTTCGTCCTCAGGAAACCCCAAACCACATCTAGAACAGAGAAACCTTTCAAGAAGCTGAGGCTATCCCCAAAACTGGCATTCCCTCTCATCTCAGAGGGTTCTGAAGCTTCCTCATCAGAGTCCAAGCAGAATGGATATTTGGGCCCCAACTCCCCTTTCTCCAAGGCTGGGATCCAGAAGCCCAGGATGCCCACTGGGGTCCTGCTATGTGATTTCTGCCTCCCTTTGCTCTTGTCATTAAGAAACAGAAATGGCTCATGAAACTAGAACCTTGACCATGGGAGCAAGAAGAAGACGTGAGGGTAGCTGGGGGGACTAGAGAGAGGGGACTGGGGGGACTGGGGCAGACTGGGGGACTACAGAGGGAGACTGGGGGGATTGAGGGACTAGGGACGACAGACTGGGGGGCTGGGGTAGACTGAGGGACTAGGGAGGAGGACTGGGGGGACTGTGGTATGCTGGGGAAGTAGGGAGAGGGGACTGGGGGGGGCTGTGGTAGACTGAGGGACTAGGGAGGGGACTGGGGGACTGGGGTAGACTGGGAGACAAGGAAGGGGGACTGGGAGGACTGGGGGAGAGGGCAACAGAAAACATGTAACATGAAAGCAACAATGCAGCAGAAGAGGAAGGCCTCGGGAGGGTGAGGTGAGGACCAGCAGGAAGTGGCTGGGAGGTCTTGGGAGGGGAGCCACAGGGAGGGAAGCCAGGGACAAAGCATAAATGAAAATGACCGGATGGAACGCATCACGTGGAAAATTTTAAACACTGAAAGAAGAAAAAACCCAAAAGCAAACAAACAAAAAATAAGGCAAGGAAGGCCTTGGAAAATTAACTGGATGGATTTACCTCCAACTTCTTTCTATCAGTGTAGAAGCTAGTCATGGTGGTGTACCTAAGTCCCAGCTATTTCACAGGACAAGCGACTGGGGTGGCAGGGTTGGGGGGCATTGTGAATGGAAGGTCTGCCTGTACAAAGTATGTCAAGAGAGGAAAAATGGAAAGGAAACAACTGCTTGGGCAGGGGTAAAGATTGGTACCTACTGTTAGAACATCTAAATCGCCTGATCCCCCACACTCCAGGGACGCCCCAAACCTAAGGCACTACCGCCTGCAGCCTGCCCTGGAGACCCAGGGAGCTGCTACACGCTCACTTCTGTGTCCTCAGAGTTCGTCTGCAATTCTTTCTTCTGGGGCTCCAGGTCTACCACTTTCTCCACCTTTGTGGTACCCACGAGGATGGCCAGTCGCTGGGCTACAGTCTTGGTGTCAGGGAACAAGATAAAGTTGTAGATCAGCGAAGCCAGGACAGCCCCTGTGAGCGGTCCTACCCAGAAGATCTGAGGAGAGAGACGTAGGTGTGAGCACAAGGTAGTTTCGGAGACCTGCCTGCTTCCCTAGTCTGGCTTCCCCAACCCCAGCTGCAGAGACTCACCAAATACCTACAAGGCAGGAATCTGAGAACTATGGGCCCAAGGGTGAGGGAACCTTGCCTTTCCCTGGAGGGGAGGCCCTGGAGGTGCAGCCAAAGCTAAAGTCGGACTCCAGTCTCCTCACCCACTCCTGCGTCTTCCTCTCACCTCTCCTGTTTTAGCTCTGACTATTGCTGTTTCTGTCTGTGCTTCTGTGTGGTCTATTTCTGTTGGTCTTTTCTTTATTCAAGTTTGAAATTTGGTCCAGCTGGAGAAAGTGAAGAAGGAAAGAGCCAGAACAAGAGGTCTGGGCCAAGGCTGCACTTTCTGCCCTGGCCCATTTTGTGTGAGTCCCTGGATACTGCAGGATGTTGGAGCTGAAAGGCAATGCCAGCCAGGACACTCACCTTGGCTTTTTGAATGTAGGGAAATCTGCACTCCTGGGTGCTTTAAATATCGGGGGGAGGGGGGGCAGGAGCTGGTTTATTCAACTCTATGTGGATTTCCTAATGGCAAAATCTGCTATCTCTATTCCTTCTGCCTAGTCCCCACCACCACCACACACACACCCTCAAGGCTACCAGTGGAGGACCTCAGGACCTCACCCAGTGGACTGCGAACTTCCCAACAATGACGGCAGGGCCGAAGGAGCGAGCTGGGTTCATGGAACAGCCAGTGAAGTAGATCTGGTAAGGAAGGGTAAGGCAAAGAATGAGGGGTTTGAGGCAGCCTGGAGGAGGACATTCCCCACTGTCCTAGCTCAGACCCCCACCCCCCCCACAACACTAGCCTCATATTAGAGGGCATTCCTTCATTCACAAGGCACGAGGGGCTCGGGGAAAACCTTTCCTGGCTTTTTAGGGCCTTGGGGTTCTCCAGGGAGGGCTCCAGTATGTGCACATGCATGGTGTCCCCCTTTGTCCCTTACCCCAATGAGGTGGCCCAGTGCCACAGAGGTCCCAATCATGGCAGCTGGGGACGCCAAGGTCTGCCGACCGTCCATGGAAGCGAAGACACAGAGTACCAGCTGCAGGGTCAGAATCAGCTCCACGGCCACCGCCTGGCCCGTCGAAGTGCTGTTGTGAACCTCGGCAGAGAGGATTACACCCGAGTGGACTTGGGCTCTGAGCACGGGACAGTGAGACCCCCTAGTCCTTCCTACACTCCTCTGCTGAGGGCTGACACCATCGCATGAGAACCTAAGGAGGTCTGGGGAGCCCCCTCCCATCACATCCGGTTCCCTGCTCCCCGTGCAAGTGCCAGGCGCGTCTCCCACTCTGCCACTGAGTGAGGCCCGGGGTTCAGGGGGTGCCGCCGAAGTAAAGGAATGAGAACGCTTGAGGAAAGAATGGAGGGGCTCCGGGTAGCCGTGGAAGTAAATGGAGCAAAGATGATTAGGGGCGTGATGCGGGCCTAGGAAACTGGGAAACCGGCAAGACAGAGAAAGGAAGTACAAGGCCAGTGAGGTAGGGCCTCTCTCTCCCTCTCCCTCAAACCCAGCTCCGCTCAGCTCTGTCATCTCTTAGCTGCCTGGCCCTTCTGATTCCCTCCCCTTTCCCATCTGTTTATCACACCATGTTGCCATTTCTGTCTGGCCTAGGTGAATGTTTAAGTCCGTTCCTCTGGAACCCCCAGGAACTCCTGGGAGCAGCTATGGGTGCACAGCTACATTGTTTCCTCCTGTCTGGCCTCCCACCGTGACCATCTGATTCCCTCAGGTGCCCTATCATCTGCCTGGGCCTCTTTGCACCTACCACGTTGACCCCCAGGGTCTCTCGGACACCTCCTGGAGTTACCCCATAAAGAAGAGCAGCCCCAACTGTGGCCCCAGCCAGCTGAGCCGCTATGTAGGCCATAGCCCGAGGCAGAGAGATATGGGATCCCACGAGGTAGGCTAGGGTCACAGCGGGGTTGGCGTGGGCCCCGCTGGTCTTCCAGGAGATCTGCACAGCTGTGGCTGTGGCCAGATTGAAGGTGATGGCAATCTGCAGCACAGAGGGAAGCGCCACCGGCCAGGGCAGGACGGAGCCCACGCCAAAGAAAACGTACAGCCCTGTGGCCAGGAACTCGGCAAAAAGCGCCTTGCTGATGGCGGTCCAGAGCCCGCCAACCAGCAGGTAAGCCCTTGTACACAGCCCTGGCTCCATGCCTCGTCACCTCTTTGCCTTCAGGTCTTATTCTCTCTGTTCCCTCAGGTCTCCTGGCCTCCCCTTCTGTGGTAGCCTCCCCAGCCCAGCCAAGGTGCCCCCGCACACTGCTGGCCGCAGAGGCAAACCTCTCAGACTAACGGGCGATCTGCTGATGGCATTGTGCGCGTCTGGGGGCGGGAGGGCGTCTGGGGGCGGGAGGCACAGAGGCTCACGTGTCTGCTCCAGCCGGGGGTTCACCCCACAGGAGGGGGCCAGGCCAGAAGCTGAAACCCTGGGCACTGAGCTGGAACCTCCCAGGACTGGCTGCCAGAAGAAGAAATCTAGCCTGGGAGCTGGGGACCTGGGGAGTGGAAATCAGATCCCTACTGTCAGCTTAGAGACAGTGAGATCACCGAGACGCCCATATCCAGGACCTGCTGCAAGGGGCGCCTGTTTCTTAGTTGCCTAGTCTCTCCCTCTAAAAAAGGTGGGGGTGTATTCTGTACCCCACAAGCCTAGGTGTGAAATTAAGTTCTTTCCACCATCCCCCCTAAAACATGGCTTCCAGGTCTCAAGCACGAGCAGTCAACCTGATTGAGGATGTGGTCCTGGGTGTGTGGAGCCTGCGGCTAGGGTCCATCGCGCATGGACGCTCAAACCGCGACAGCTGCGGCATGTGCCCCGGGTGGGGGTTCCCTCCACTCTACCCTCACTTCCTGCCTCTCTGCCTCCCCTCGGGGTCTTGTTCTCAGAGCCCCGCAGCCCCCATGATTTATTAGATCAGATGGATTATCTACTTATATAATACAGACATAGACTTATACGTCCATCCGAAAGTGTCACCCGTGCCTTTGCCCCCCAGCTGCATAAGATGGCAGTTTTTCTCAAACAGAGGCGTTCCCTCTTCTGTGGAGCGGCCCAAGCAATACCTGCATTCTGCCCTAACCCTGGCTGCACCTGGTTAACTGCAGGCTTCTCACACAGAGTCTGTCCCAAAATGCAACCCTCCCGGTCTCCCACACTTCTTTCCAGCCCAGTTGGTGGCACCCAAGAAGTCGGTACCCCTTTCCTGACGAAGGCATCTAACCCTGCTGGCTTTGAATCCTGTGTGGTCCGGGCTGCGCACTCCTCCTGACACCTTGCAGCCGTGAGTCTGTCCGCCTCACTTTGCCCTCCTCAGTTTCCCACACCGCAGTCTGAATGATGTTTTTTTTTTCCCAGATTTATTTATTTATTATGTGTAAGTACACTGTAGCTGTTTTCAGACACTCCAGAAGAGGGCGTCAGATCTCATTACGGATGGTTGTGAGCCACCATGTGGTTGCTGAGATTTGAACTCAGGACCTTCAGAAGAACAGTCAGTGCTCTTAAACCGCTGAGCCATCTCACCAGCCCCCTGAACGATGCTTATTAAAAATGCAGTGCTCAGCCAGTTGCTGTCCTGCTGCAGTCTCTGCTAGGCTAGGTCACCTTCTTTGGACAAGGTCCTGTGGGGGTCCCACTCCTCCTTCCTCCCTTGCCTTTCTTCCTTTGTTCCCTGACATCCTGGGATGAGCGTCCTGCCGTCTCCAACACACCCCCCTCTTCATGGAGAGCCTTCTATACTCTGCCTGCACCTCCGAAGCCATCCTTGAGGACAGCTTCCAACGCTACCTGCTCTGTCCTAGGGACAGCTCTCCGTGTTGCTGCCACATCTAAAGCCTTTCCATATACAAGTCAGCACGCTCTTGCCACGGTGTTACTATGTCTCCCAAACAAGGTGATCAACCCTCGGGGGGGGGGCGGGGAGGAATCACATTTTGTTCTATATATAGTGTCCTGCACAGAGACTGGCTACAGGAGAGGCTCGGTAATGAGAGCAGGTGACCGTGTGGTTGGTTTCATTCTGGATTGCTGTTTCTGCCGCTGCCCTCCTGCCCCTCATAGGATGGAACCCTCTGTCATCTTCAAGAGAAACATCCAATTCTGGACCACAGGCTCTGCTGTACCCTCCCCATCCCAGTCCCAGTCAGACCCCTCCCTCTCCCACTCTGTCCTGGATTTCCCTTCCTCTCCTCAGAGGAACCTTTGGTTTCTTACTGGGCACAGCACGCCCTTGCCAGTGCCCCGCTACCCCTCCCCTTCCCCTCCATCGCTCATTCTCATTCTCGTCCACACCTCTCTGCCCAGCCTGTGTTACCAGGCCCAGCTGGTGGGACTGGATGCTGTGCAGGCCGTAATGGGAGGTCTCTGCAGTCTCATCTGTGACTGTCATTCCCACCTCCCCCAGCTTCTTACTGATGTAATGATGGATAATCAGGACTGGCGGGAGACATCAGCTTAGAGTCAGTTCCGGGCTATTTTATGCTGGACAATACACCTTTGACCCTCCCAGGCTGAACCTGTTAGGGCCAGGTGAACACCACGCTTCTCCTGGCCTCATTAGGAGACAAAGCTCTGCTCAGTAATCTTTCCACTCCCCAGATCATTCTCCCTTTTTTTATTTGCTTGTTTTATTTTGTTTTTGAGACAGGGTCTCTCTGTGTAGCTTTGGCTGTCCTGTTACCTACTCTGTAGACCAGGCTGGCCTTGAACTCAGAGATCTGTCTGCCTCTGCCTCTGCCTCCCAAGTACTAGGACTAATGATTGTGGACTGCTCTCTCCCACTCTTAAAAATTATTTCTATTATTCACAATTTCATTTTATTGTGTGTATATGAGTATATGCACATCTAATTTCAGAGGACGATTTTCAGGAGTCATTTCTCACCTTCTACCATGTGGTTCCTAGGGATTGAACTCAGGTCGTCAGTCAGGCTTAGTGAAGATGTCTCTTTCCCTGAGCTATCCCCCTGCCCGTCTCTCCCACCCTTCAAACTTCCTCACTCTGCCCAAACTCCTCGCTCCCTCTGAGCTCCTTCCATTCTACGCAGAAAGCCAGGAGACCAGCAAGCCTTCTCCCATCTGACAGCTCAGTGGTGGCCTGTACCCTATCCAGTTGCCCATGGCGCTAAACAGAGGCGGTCTTTCTCTTTTGTCAGAGATCCTTCCAAAATGCCACATTGGTCACATCACCAAAGCTTCAATGGCTCCCCATGACCTCAGGTTCAAGTCTGAATGTCTATGTCCAACCTGCCAGGAGAGATTACTTCCTCCTGCCCTGCATCTCCACCCTGGCCTCTTTAAGACAGAGGGTCAAACTCTCAAAGTGTCGCTAAATGAGCTTTCGAGTCCCCCTCCACACAGGAGGGGCATCTCTCCTGCCGCTCCTTCAGGACGGTTCTCAAGTGCAGTTCCCCTGTGAAGCCTTGTGCCCCTCCCCAGCAGAAGCAGAGTGAGCTACATAGAGAAAGAAGGCTTGAGCAACTGATGAAGGCATCTGAGGAGCGTCCAGTGTACCTCAAAGGCCTGCTTCTCAGCCCTCTCTCCTGGGTTGGGCCCGGAAGAAGGAAGGGCGTTTACCACAGTCCCCTAGCCTGCCTTGGGACATGTTCCAACAGCATGGTGCCTGTGTGGAAAGCTTTGGGTAAGACAAACCGGAGCTCGTGGACTGTGACCGTGTGTACTGCCCCCCCCCCCCCCCCCCCCCCCCCCGTTGTTTGGCTTCCGAGATCTCAGCACCTTGCTGGTAAAACAGGTATTGTTCTTCTGCCTCCACGTGTTAGGAGAAGCCTGCAGACACCTGGAAAGTGCCTCTAGTCAGAAATACTATCAGGTTCACCTCCAGGGCACAGCAGTGAAGATCAGCTGGAAGGAGAGGGATCTTGACCTCTGTGGCAGGTCAGGGTCAAGTACTATCCGCAGCCCTGCTCTGGTTTCTGAGGCAAAAGGCTCTAAGTGCAGCATTGGCTTCTTTCAAGATCAGATAGGACAGAGCTCCCCCTTGGGTCCTGCTTAGCCTGGGACAAGGTCTTTTACCCCCTACGGGCAGGCAGGCAGGCATTGCCCAGTTCCTGTTTTTCCTGCCCCAACCAGGACCTTCCTGGGCCCAGACGGTCCCGACTCTAGTGCCAAGCTCAGAGCTCAGAAGCCTTTTGTCCCAGCCCTACACCCGGCTGCCTGCTGTTCCTTCTGGATGCACCCTCCGCTGAAGCCTTCTCAGCCCTGGGGAGGTGAGGCCAGCAAGACAGAACAAAAGCAAAGGGCTCAGAATTGCCTCCCTGACTCGGGCTTCGAAGTCAGGTCGGATAATGCTCCTGTTCACTGTTGACCAGGGAGGGGGCTGAGCTGAGCTGAGATCCTCCCCCAAATTCTTTCTCCAGCCTAACCATCTAACCAGCTCCCTTCTGCCCACCGATGCCCACGTTCAGTTCTCGCTCTTTTCCATCTATCCCAGAGCCTTGTCCGTCCAGCCCTGATGGAAACTGGCAGCTTCCGGAGGGAGGCATAGATTGCGGAGGAGGGACAGTCTTCAAATGGAGTCTGAGTTCTTCCTACACTCCGTCTTCAGGCAGAGGGATGACAGAGCATGTGTGCCTGGGTATGGCTTCACTCAGATGTGCTGGAGAACATATTGCCTGGCTCTTTTGAGAGTGAGTGGTGGTCAAAGCCAGTGAGGGGGTGGGGGACAGGACCGTGGCTCCGCATACCTGGAATGATCATGCCCTTTCTGAGAGAAAAGGAACATATAACCTCCCTAAACACAGCTGAAAGCCAGTGCCAGGGCTCAGAGCCCCAGAGGCGTGCAGGATTAGTGTATGCGTAAGTGTGTTTGCTGGCATGGGTCTTTGTCAGTCCAGGAACCACTACATGCAGGTGCACAGTGCCCCCTGCTGGCCATACAGCCCAACCACCGCAACCTACCAGCCCAAAGCCCCGGTTGGATCCTCACCCAACTGCAAGGAAGATGTCGCCTGCAGGAAGCTGCAGACCTGTAGGTGACTCCCTCTGGCTAGATGCCCCACCCGTGCTGAGGATCTGTCTCTTGTAGGCCCCCTGTGCATCCTGTCACACATCCCTTGGGGATCCATTAGAGTGGGGTATGCAAATCAGAGTTGTCTGGAGAGAGACTTTGTTCTCTTCTGAGCCTTCTCCTGGGTAGTGAGGTGAGTTGGCTAGTGAGGGGCTGCTCCCTGGTGGCCTCTGGAACCTAAGCCCGAGACTTCCTTTGTGCTCTTGAACAACCCCATCCTTGCCTGGCCGGAGCCCAGGCCCAGAATATGGATTTGGTGGACGAGTCTGCCCCCTGCTGGCTAGAACTGGCACTTGCAGTCAGCAGCGCAGGTTCTCTCCCCACACCCCTCTTGGGTCCAGGCTTCCTCTGATGTTTTGAAGGAGGACTGAGTGGTCCCGCCTCCCAGCCTGGGTCTACAGCTTCTTCCGCTCTTGTTCCCTCCCACTCTTCTGAGGCACAACTGAGGAGCCGCGGAGTCAGGCAGTGTTTAGAGAGCTCACCCAGCTCTCGGAGGTGAGGTCCTTACTATTGTCTAACTTCCGGTCACTGTCTCTTTTTCTCCTCAAGGCCACCCATGTGGCAGGTAAATATAGACCAACATAAGGGTCCATCACTCCAGTTGCAGCAAGGCTGGTCAGTGGTGGCTCAGCCAGCTTTTGAGAGGCAGAAGCAGGCAGATCTCCGAGTTTAAGGTCAGCCTGGTCGACAGAGCAACTTCCAGGAAAGGACTACACAGAGAACCCGTGTCTTGCAAAAACAAACGAATGAAAAAGATTTGGATACCAGAGGCCTGTTTCCACCCTGGACTCCCTAACCAGGACTGTGGGAACTGAGCAGTCGTGTGTCTTTACCCTGGTTCTCACAGCGAGGCAGTCGGCACCAAGCACCTCAGCCTTACCTCATCGGGTTCCCACTCCTGAGTGTCAGCAGCAACTGGACAAACAGGCAGGGACAGGACAGGAGGGGAGGAGGGTGTGATGGACCACTCCCTACCCCCAACGGGCAAAGGCGACCTGGGAAGGAGCTGGGTAGGGAGATGCTGCTGTGAATGTCTGAGCACGGGCTCCCAGTACGCTGCCTTTTGGAAACAATCAGGAGACCCAGAAAAGGAAGGTCCAGGTGGGGACTCTCGGGACAGAACCTGGCTGGTCATCTCTTTGGAATCCCAAGGAGCTGTGGCTTTTTCACCTCTCCACTCTGCCCGGCACATTCGGGCCCTCCTCAAGTGGCGGACTTGACATAGTTGAAGGTTGGGAGGGACAAGTGACTTGGACTTAGCCCTCAGCCCTCTCCTGGTCTCTTGTACTGTTTCTGTATCCTTCTGACTCTCCATTTGGTCTCCCCTCTCTGGTCCTCTCGGCCTCCCTGAGCCTCAGCTTCCCTTTCTTTTCTGGGGACTTGTCTCCTGATCTTCTTTGTACTCTCTAGTGAGCATTTGTGAGGGTGTGGCATTACACGTGGGAATGCCCCGAGAGGCTTCTGGAGGGAGATGGAGGCACACTATGAAGATCGGTGGTTTATTGGGAAGCACCCAACCCAAGTACCAGCAGCGCCCCTTCCCCCCATCCTTGACCAGAAATAAATAAGATGGCACTCGACGAACCATCTGTCCCTCTCCTGAAGAGCTCTGGGGGAATGTCCCCTCTGTCCACCTGGGGGCTGGCTTTGGCACTTGAGATACTGGGTTGGGAAAGATAAGCGGGGCTATCGCCTCTTTCTGGTGTGGTCCTGGACCGCCTGTGAGCTTGGCACTGCCTTCGCAATCTCTGAGGTCTGAGCTGTGGCAGACATTCCGCCTAATTCCAAAGAGGCTCTGTTCCTGTCAGACTCCAGCCCCTGGCCCACACCCAAGTGTCCCATCGTGGGCTTCTGCTCTTGTCCCCGTGTGTCGCACGGGGATCAAATGCCTCTTTCCCAGCCGAGAGGATGTTGGGGAGAGATGCTTCAAACTCTTTGTCTTCCTTTTCTCCAGTGGTCCAGGGGCTGAGGGACCGGCCCCTGCCCGGTGCCGGTCAGTGTGCCGTCAGCTCGATGGTCTTCTTCCGCTCCTCTCGATGATCTTCCCAGTCCTCCTCCGGCTCGTATGTGCCTTTGACGACAGCCACACGGTCATGGAGGCTCAGGGAGGAGGGGAAGAGTAAATAGAAGTAGAGGATTGCAGCCAGGACAGCCCCCACGATCGGTCCAACCCAGAAGACCTGTGGAGACCGGTTAAATCAGAAGATGAGTCCCCAGGACTCGGGGACCGCCATCTTCCCTGCCATAACATAGACCCCGTGGACCCTGAGAGAAAATGGACGCATTGATTTGCAGGCCTCCAGAGGGAAAGATCTTTCTGTCCTGGGGACTGATACTGTTAGCCAGTCCTTAAAGACAACGTCACAGACCACAGACCCTCCAAGGAGGCAGGTAGAGCCCAGGAGAGGCAGGATTTCCAATCCTACCCCAGAGCGAGACAAGTGAGCCTTCTGAGGAGATGGACAGAGCCTCTGGTATATGTGTCTTCAAAGTGCAGAGCCCAGCAAGGCTCTACCACCCATTTTGGAGCTCCAAGCTCAGCTGACACATGGAGACACTGTCCAGGGGTACAGTCCCAGAAGAACAAGCCCCAATATCTCCACAGGAACAGATAAATACAGCATCAGAGGACAGATACACGGAGAGGCAGACAAAGCCCTCAGACTAACACAGACCCCCGACGTACTTCTAAAGATGTGTTAATTCACCCCACCCTTCTCTGGCTGCATGTCTGCATTCTCTGTCCAACCCCAAGTTCTGGGCCGACAACACCCAGAAAGTGCATTCACTCCTGGACTTGCTGCCAGTGTTTGGCCCACACTCACCCAGTGAGAGGGGCTGAACCGATTCATGACCACCGCAGGGCCGAAAGATCGGGCTGGGTTCATGGAACAGCCGGTGAAGTAGATCTGGGTAGATGGGGGCGGGGAGGGGTCACAGTGAGGAGGAGGGCAACATCCCTTCCACTCCCACAGAATTCCGACTCTCTCAGGGTCACACACACCAGCCACAATTCAAATCCAGGTTTCTCAGTTCCTAGGATGCTGACTCTGTCCATGCAGCCCAGCCACCCACCAAATCACATTTCCTCAGCACATCCTCTTACCCTCTCAGCCTCTGCTTCTGAGTCTCTGTACTGACCCTCCCTTCCACTTATTCAGTTTCTCAGTCTCAGAGAGGTTTTTATGGGGGGAGGTGGGGGGCAATGTCAAATCTAGGGTTCAATAAGGCTACAGCCTAGACACCCAAGACCAGGTCTTAAGCCCTGCTGGGTCTTATCCACCTGGAGGAGCTGGTGTTCTGGGGGTTCTACTGTTCATCTCCATGTCACCCCAGCTTGTGTCAGCACTACTCACCCCCACAAGATGGCCCAGTGTGACCGACAAGCCAATGGACAAGGCTGGGGAGCCCACCGGGCTGGTGCGGCGGGAGTCGGTGGAGGAGAAGATGCAGAGGGCCAGCTGGAAGGTCAAGATTAACTCCACCACCATAGCCTTGCCTGGGGTTGTGTTGTTGCTGAGCTGAAAGGAAGAGCCTGGGTTAGGACCCAGCTGCCCTCAGGCTCCGTGACAGGCAAGGCTCTGGTCTTCAAGGACACCTAGAGCCTGAGCGCTGGGAAGCCAAGTCTAGTGCACGATCCAGACAGGCTGTTGGTTGGAGACACTGCACTTCAGTGTGCGCAAGCTTGAAGCTCAGGCCCTGTAGCCAGAGGGTTGGGTGTCAGCGAGTTTTCCTGAGTGCCATCATGCCAACAGCTCTGCCCAATCCCCGGCCCCCATGAGCTGGCATTTAC
This sequence comes from Tokudaia tokunoshimensis, assembly GCA_036184795.1. NCBI lineage: Eukaryota > Metazoa > Chordata > Mammalia > Rodentia > Muridae > Tokudaia > Tokudaia tokunoshimensis. The sequence continues at coordinate 66,277,144 of BTHU01000018.1, read as the reverse complement.
CCTCCCTCCTGTGGGCAGCTGCCCAGTTTGCCTACTGCAAACAGCCCCTGGCCTCCTATCCATGCCTGACCCGCTGCTGGTGCCAACTTCAAACCCGTCTCTCCAGTGTGTCTGACTCACAGCTTGACAATGGCCGAGAAAATCCTCCTCTGTGTTTGATTAATGAGCCCAGTTCACATGGGACAGGGGGCTAAATCTAGGGCTGCAAAAATGGGGTGATAGCAGGAGGCAGGAGCAGGGGTTACAAAAGGGGGAGCCAGTGTTGGGGGTGCTGCGTCACATCGTGGCTTCTAAGTGTAATCCCCACGGCACTTGGTGTGCTCTGATCACCTCCAGGTAATGGCTAGGAGACTGGAAGCCCAGGGAGACCACGGTTGCTCCAGACCATGATCCATCACTATTCAGTGCTCTCCGGTGGGTCCGTTAAAACTATACCACCAGGGGGATCGCAAGAAAGAACTCACAGGTGAGATTAGAAATGGAAGGGATGTTGCGGCAGCCGTGGGTAGTTAGGCCAGGAAGAGCAGCGTAGGAGGAGAGGGGTAGATGAGGGAGAATGTGAAGAGAAGCCAGGACCCTGGTGTGCAGAGGTTGGCCAGGAGGTTGGTCAGCCTGTTCTTACTGGCTTAAGCTGTGCCCTGGTGTTTTGGTTGTACCCATTCTCAAGATGGAGGAGCATGGAGGGTCTGAAACGTTCCCAGGGTCCCTGCCCATCCCTCCAGAGTCTGGTGGACACTCACCGCATTGACGGCCAGGTTACCCCGGGCATTGGTTGGTGCCAACCAGTACAGGATGCCTGCTCCAGCAATGGCGCCCACCAGCTGGGCTGCCACGTAGAAGATGGCTCGGAGCAGCGAGATCTGGTTGCCTATTAAGAGGGCCAGAGTAATGGCCGGATTGATGTGGCCACCACTCACAGGTCCGAGAGCTTGGGCCAAGGTACCTATGGCCAGGCCAAAGGCTATGGCGATCTGAAGAATGGTGGGCAGCGCCGAGGGCCACTTGAGTGCCGAGCCCAGGCCAAAGAAGACGAAGATGAGGGTGGCCAGGAACTCTGCGAACACGGCCTTGAAGAAGGCAAGGGAACACACCTCCTTCTTCATGGTGGCCTTGGGGGCCCGGTGGCAGCGTCGCGGGGCGGCCGTCGGGGCGGCGCCGGCAGCGGCGGGCGTCTGTCTGCGGGGCTCTGCGCGCGGTGCGGTGCCCACTCCGTGGCAGGCTGCCTGGCGCGGACCGGGCAGGGGTGCGCTATATAGAGGGCGCGCGCCCCGCGGCGGGCAGAGCGCGGGGGGGCCGGGGGCGGCTCCCGCGCCCAGGGGCCAGCGCAGCGCGCAGGGAGCGAGCCTGACGGGCGCGCGCTCGCCGCCCCCCACCCCGCGCACCCCCGGTGCCCCCGCCACACAGCGGCGGACCCGCCCGGGCCACGTGACCCACGCGGCGGTGTAGACCGGCCCCGAGGTCTGGGTCGCGCGCATCGTGGGCTCAGCGCTGCTCCCGCGCCCTCCTGGTCGACGTGCCGGGCTCTCCCGGCGGCCGAGCGCCGCCCCGGCTCTCCTCTCGCACAGAGCTCTGAAGTCCCTCTCCCGCCGGCCTTTACCGGCGTCCCGGGCCGGCCGGCAGCCTTCCCCTTTTCTCTTCCTGGGGCTCGAGCGACCGAAGCATCTTGACCCGGTCTCACCCACGGACGGGCCGGAGTGATGCGATTCTCTGAGGACAGCGCCTCTTAGCTCCCTATCCGCCCGTGGCGGGGGCGGTTCGGTGATCGTGGGCCTCTCCCCGGTCCAGCCCGGCGGGAGCGGGGGCGTTGGATCGGGAGCACAGGGCCAGCCTGCTCTGCGCTCGGCAATCCTCGACGCGCGTGTGGCGGTGCCTGCTCTAGGCAGCGGGCTCTAGGAGGCGTTCTCAGTGGCAGCCCTTGGGGCCCTGAGGTGGTGATCAGTTTGGACTGTTTGGGCTTAGGGAAGCGGCCCGGCCCTGAGACTGGGGTCAGAGGAAAGGGTCTTGGCCTCTTCTGTTTTCAACCTAGAACTCCCTCACTTTAGACCTCCGAGTGGTTGTTTACTTCTTATCCCTGTTGGTCTTTCTCCCAATGTGGCAGTGTCAATACCCCCCTCCTTTCTCTCTCTCTCTCTCTCTCTCTCTCTCTCTGTCTCTTTCTGGTCTCTCTTTCCCTGTCTCTCTCTGTGTCTCTGTATGTTTCTCCCTCTCTTCGTGTGTTCCTCCGTCTCTGCGCCCTCTCCCCACCAGTCTTTTAGCCTTTCCTCTTTTCCTCAGTCTATCACCTTTTGTCTTCTAAGTCTTCCTCTTCCTGTCTGTCTCTCTGACTCTTGGTTTCTGCGTTTTCTTCCATTTTATTATTATTATTATTATTATTTTCAATCTGTCCATTACTGTTTCTAGCGCTATCTAGTCCGCCTGCCCTTGGCCTCTTTTAATCTGTGGGTCTTTGTTTCTGTTTATCTCACTTTCCTATGTCGCGCACTCATACAGTTTGTCTTTCTGGCCCCCACCCCCACCCCATCAAGCCATGAAGTCCTTCCACTCTTGGATTGGGCAACACATTTTTCTAGTTCCCAGCTTCCTCTTGTCCTTTCTTTGGGCTTCCAGACCCTCTCCATTGCCTCTCCTAACTCTCCATCATCCGTTCTGCGGGTTTGGCAGGTGTGGAAGGAGACTGGAGGGCTTTCTAGGATTTGGGGGCAGGGCAAGGACCCACCCTCAGGATCCCAGAAAAAGAGCTGTACTCCCTCTGTCCCCCACCGTTCACCATTCGTGCTTGAGAACTTCACACCATACCAGCGATAGAGCAAGGCCCAGGAAAGTCACCTCTTGCCTTGGTCAGTTTTAAAAGCCTCCTGGGGTAATTGGGCCCTAGGGTGCAGCAGAGGAGGAGAAGAGATACACGTGTCCAGCAGAGGATGAGGGTGGAGCCTACAGAAAAGCAAGAACCGGGAGGAGGAACTTTGGGCCAGGTGGCAGCTAAGAGGCCAAAGAAAACAGGGTCCAAAGAAACCCCACTATTGTTCCCATTCTGCCCGGCATTTCCTGCTGAGCGACTCCTCCCCAACGGCTCTGGTCAGGTGGACTGTTCTTTTCTCAGGAGTCGCAGGGCTGTGCCCCCAGCAGAGCAGGGCAGTCCGTCCAGGATCAGATATCTTCAGGCCAGACATCTTCCTTGTGACTGCACTTAATTTCCTTCCCTGGGCACCCTCCCTCCTTTTAATTGCATCTTCTCTGCCCAGGCAGAGTCTTCCTGAATCCATAGGTCTCACACTCTGTCCTCCTAGAGTGGGTTGGTCTCACCTGCTCTCAGGACATTCGCCATGAAGGAAGTTGCTGCCTGGGAATTTGAGCCTTCTCTTTCCCAGCTAACAAAGGACTGGAAAGGCAGAGAACTTGTTCTGACTGGGAATATAGCTCAGTGGCAGAGTCTTTGCCTGTCATACGAAGTTCAATGTCCAGTACTGGGGTGGGGGGGGGGGGAGAAAAGTTAGTTTTGCCTAGGCATCATGGTAGCTGTTCTTTTCAACCTTTGGGAGGCAGAGACAGGCAGATGGCTGAGTTCAAGAACAGACTGGTCTACATGGTGCATTCTAGGTCAGCCAAAGGCCACATAGTAATACCCTATCTCAAAAACAAGCCAAAGAACTATTTCTTGACATTTTATGGGTTAAAATATAGGTTTGAATTGTCTCTACTTAGAAAGTGATTTAATTCCAAGCAACTTTGTGAGGACTCCAGAAGTCAGAAGTCACTGGCTCAAACTGGGGTGGAAACCACAACTTGCCACACAGACTTGGTTACAAGGAATCGTTTTTTTTGGGGGTTAACTAAAGAGGCTCTGTCTATCAAGGTTACCCCAAGCGGCAGCTGATTCTGTTTCCAAGGATGTGTCTGAGACCTTTTCATATCTCTGACCATCAGGGTCACTAGATCTCTTACTGGAGATAAGGTGTGATAGAATTACTGGCAAATTTTGGGGAATATGGGAAGAGAAAGGAACCCCGTGCCCTAGAATGCGGATGAAGCATTTTCCAGTTGAGAATAGTAAATTCCAGCACAATTAGCAACATTTGCTTAAGGCCTGTCTCCTTTCCCGTGGTAAATGCTCAGTTTTCTAGGTCTCTCAGGAAAAGACCCCATTTACCATGAAAAACTATCCTAACCAACTTGTGAAGTCGTGGTATCTGTTGCCTGGTCCTTATCTCATTGTAACCCCATCTAAGGCTCCTCCGAAGCTACTTTATAATCTGTTACAGAAGGGGGACTTGGCTAGCTCAGACTCACTAACTCCAAGGCAATTAACATTTGCTTAAGGCTTCTTCCTGCCCAGTGGTAAAACCTGTAATTTTCTAGGAATCTCAGGTGAAACACCCTTTACAATAAAACAATGCATTCTAACCCCCCCCCGTGGCCCCCCAACTCCCCCCCCCCCCCGCACAACCCTAGTGGTTTCTGGTTTTATTTTATCAGATTGTAATCCTATCTTTCCAGAGCCACCTTGATATTTATTGAAGAAAAACAGTTTCTTAGCAACCCTCTGAGAGTCACCAAAATGTTATATATGGTGAATACTTAGACATGTCATTGTGACTCTTTATCGAGAAGTCCACACCCATCCACTCAGGTGGTTCTTATTTTTCTTTTATTAAAACTGTCTCTTAACGAACTCCAACTCTGCTTCATATTGGTTTCTCCTGGAGTTCTTTTCTGTGTCAAAGCCAAGGATCCAATTTGAACTAAAGATTAATGGAACTCAGACACTTTTGGGTAACAATGGAGCTGTGATTCTATCCCTTCCTCTGCTGTCATAGGTACTATACTTTAGAACTGGGAGCTGGAGAGATGACTCTGGTTAAAAGCATTGACCGCTCTTCTAGAAGACCTGGGTTTGATTCCCAGTGCCCACATAGCAGCTCACAATAGACTGTAACTATGTCTGAGAGATTCTTCTTCTGGCTTCTGTGGGCATCAAACATACACATGGTGCACAGACATGCAGGAAAATGTTCACAACACATAGGTTAATTGTGGTGATGATGATGATGATAAAAATCTTTGCCCTGTGCACTCAAGGTCCTGGTCTTCCTGCTCAAAGGAAGCCCCCTGGGAACCTTTGGGTTGAGAAGGATGGCTTCCCACTTGTGGCAAAGGGACTAGCATCTTTCAGAGAAAGATCTTCATTCTCTTTCTCCTAATTAGGGAACTTTGAATTCCCTGGGAGGGGGAGAGGCCTGGGGTGGAAATGTTGGGGGCCTGGGACTGTCTCTGGCACCTGGACTGTACTGAACACTTCTAAGTTTTGGAAGAAAACATTTATTGACAACTGAGCATTTGTGTTTACTCTATGCAGAACCCTGATTTATTGACAAATGAGCTCTTATTAAGTGCTTACTATATGCAGAACATTGAGTTAGACAAGACCAAGAGGGAAAGTAAGTAAGAGACTGTCTTGCCCTTGGAGAGCTTACACTCTGCCAGAGAGGCGTGACATACGTACGGGATCACAGATTGGAAATACATACATCGAAGTAACTTTTGGAGGAATGAAGTCCATAGGCACAAAGTAGGAAAGGATGCTTCTGGGACAGATTCAGCCACTTCCTCCTGTCAGCCCAGAGTCCTGTATCCCCCCCAGCTTGGGGACCTGGAGGCCTGTCCGCCTGCCTTCCTGCTGTCCTGTACTGTCTAGTTTGGGTGTGCCCGACCTCCACCTTCTTAGCTGGGCACTCTGCAAGGGCTGGAACCATCCACGAGTCCTTGTGTCATTTCCTCCTGGCCCAGTCACCACCCTCTTCAAGGCTCTTTGTCCACTACATGATTGGGGTCTGGACTGGGCTGGACCAGCCCTGATGAGTGTTCTGGTTTCTGTCAGGGGGTGTCAGGAAGCCTACAGCTTGCCTCCATGGAAAGATAAGGGGTTTTAAGTAAGATGTCCTGGGTTCAAGTCTTGGATCTGCTGTGTATTAGCTATGTATCTTTGGGCCAGACTTTAAGGGCCTCAGTTTCAGAACCAAATGGGGAAAGAAGCATTTGCGCTGCCTGTCTCACAAGGTTGGGATGCCAACTAAGGGAATTATCTGGAAATAGCAAAGGTTTACCTGGCTGGGGGGTATTATTCTGACTGAAGGTTTTCACTAGATAAAAGTTAGCACAGATAAAAGTTGCTGGGACACAGAGACGCTTAATTGCCCGTATTCCCCTATCCTCCCCTTATTTAGAATCTTGCTATGACCTCTGACCCCAGTCTCGGGGAGGATGTGACTCAGAAAGTAGTTCAGATACATTCTTGACCTTTGAGAGGGGTGTGTTGGGGGTGAAGTGCCTTTGAACTTTCAGGGCAAGGACTGAGAGGCAGCCCCAGAGGTCACTCTTCTGGCAGCCATGAGGTCAAGCCACTGTCACCAGCTGCCGGAGCTCCGGAAGGTCCCTTCCACAGCATGCACATCCGGCACACCTCTTCTTGCCTCCCATGAGAAATTTGGTCAAGGAGAGAGTTACAGAGATTTCCCCTGTACAACCATGGTCCCATGAATGGGGTGTTGGAGCATGAGGCTTGTGATGGGGACAGATGGAGTCAGAAGCCTTGAGAATGTGGGGGTGACAGAGGGCATGGAGAAGGGACTCAAGATTGTCACCCTTAGATTAGTTAGGCAGCGGCTGGAGAGAGGAAGTGTGTGGGGAATGAAGGGAAGGTTGCCAGGGTGCAGGCAATAAGGAAAGGCTCGGAGACCAGGACAGGGCCAGGAGTAAAGCCATCGCCTGTCAGTGGAGACCCCGGGACCTCATGACTCTGTGCTTTAGCCACCGATTGCAAGAGGAGGTTAGAGGGCCAGCCTCTTCTGCCTTCACCTACCCAAGACGGCAGCAATAATGAAATGACCCTAATACTGTGTGACAAGGATTTTATGAATTACAGTGAACACGGCATCTTTACACGCCTTGCCTTACTTAATCCCAGCTTAGTCTCATCGGGGAAACGTTGCCCTGATCTGGGCATCTAGAAGCCTGGGTTCTAGATTCCGACCTGCCGCTCTGCCTGGTTAAGTCGCTTCCTTCCTCTGCAGGCTGCAGGGTCCACGCGCAGTAACTGTCAGGCAGTGGGAACTGGAAGAGGGCGGAGCACAGGGCAGGGAGGAAGGAAAGAGGGAACCGAGATTCCTGGCGAGGAAGGACAATAAGTGACGGAGGGGTGTTGCCGGGTGCCTGTGGTTGCATGCCTGAGCACCTTGCCCTGCCAGCCATAGGCATGCGCTGTGTGTCGGGCTTGCGAAACCGAGTGTCTCCTTTCAAGCAGTGTCTAGTTGCAAATCTCCCCCTCTCCCGGGACAAAAGCTGGGGCCCTACAGAGGGCTTTTGTTTTCGTTGCCTGAGTGGAAGGCTAATCTTTAGGTGTGTGTGGGCTCCCTGGGGATGGACGTCGTGCACACCCGTACGTCTGGCTTTCCTCTCCCCCTTGAAGAACCCTCCCTCGGGGCAGAAAGTCCTTGGATACCCAGTCCTTCCTTCCCTAGAGGTCATGTCTAGGGGAATTGTTCTCTAGTTGACACGTTCCTTCCAGCCATGAACCCTGGCAAGTCTTTGGGCTTAGGCCTGGTGGAACCTTGTGGAATCTTCCCAAAGAGTTGGAAGAAGAGTCTGGAAACCAGCTTCCTATCCCCAACCCCCTTTTCTGGGACTGCAAGGGAGAACTCATCTACAGCAGAGGCAGTGGATTTATTGCAGGTACAGGAGGAGAAGGTCAAAGCGAGGATCAAGGTCCCGGCCCTGTATCACTACCGGCACTCGAGGTCACTCTCAGGAACGTGCAGTCTCTGCACGTGAGGAAAGAAACACGCGGAGATGGACGAGCTCTTTTACACCCTAATAAAATTAGATGCACTAACCACAGACCCCCAAGGTGGTCTCTATGCACTTCTCCCCAGGCACCAGAACGGGCTCTCCAGAGCTCTCACCTTCCAGCCTTCCCTCCCCACTGCCTCGGTACCCAAGTGTCTGGTTCCCTGCAAGGGGCTAGCTCGAGGGTAGCTAGGGCCAAGGCTTCCGGGCCGAAGTACTGCCAAGTTCCCGGGCGAGCCCCTTCTTGAGGCTCACTGCGCTCGCAGGCGCTGGAGCAGCTAGCTACTCTGCACTGGGAACCGACGGCGAGCCAGGGAGGAGGGAGGGGGCGAGCCGTCGGTTCGCTGCGCTGCGCCCCGGCGCGCTGGGGGGGGGGGGGGCGCTCAGGCCTTGCTGCCGCGCGGCAGGCTCTGCGGAGAGTGGAGCTCCACCGACTGCCGCCGCCGCACTTCGCGTTCCTCCCAGTCGGTGTCCGGCTCCAGGCCCTTGAGCACTGCCAGGCGCTCCTGCAGGCTCTTTGCCGAGGGGAACAGCAGGTAGTTGTAGAGAAGGGAGCCGATGATGGCGCCCACCAGGGGTCCGATCCAGAAGACCTGGGGGATGGGGGGGGAAGAGAAGGAAAAGGCTCTGGTACCCGCTCGCCCAGCCGGCAGCACCGCCTGGACCTGCTGCTATCCCGGTTACTGTAGGAACTGGCCCTCCTGTGTCTCTGATATAGTTAAGACTTATGCAATAAAGGTCAGCATGAGCTGCCGAGGGCGACTTGTTAGTGTGTGGGGCGAGTGGGCAAGTTCGAAACCGGCTGCCTGATTCCACCCCTTGTGTGAACCTAGACAGTCACTGCCTCTGAGTCTGTATCCTTTCCCCACAAGAATGCTCACTTCTGGAGGTGACGCAATTAAACAGGCTAAGGTTTGCAAAGCTCCGAGAAAAAAAAAGAAAAAAAAAACCGCCCAGCACACACCAAACACTGCTAACTGTTAAGTATGAATATCATTTACTGGGTTCTGAATGCCAGGCGCTGTGTTATGGAAATAAGCTTGCTTAATTTCTCCCGAGAAAGCCAATAAAATACTGACTGTTATTTTCATTTATAGCAAGGGACATGGGATGGCGGAATCCTTGGCAGAGCTCTGCAGAGTGGAACAAAGGTTTCCCAGGACTTCAGGACAAATGGAGAGAGAGAGATTGAAAGCTCCCCAGCCCCCCCACGTGTGATATGGCTCCTAGTGTCTCTCTGGGGTGATTTCTAGGAAGAGGGAAGGCAGGGGGTTGGCCATTACCCAGTGATCATCAAACTTGCCAGTGATGACTGCTGGAGCCAGGGAGCGGGCTGGGTTCATGGAACAGCCAGTGAAATAGATCTGTAGTGGGAGGGGGATAGAGGAGAGAAGCGGTGAGGACAGGGCAGGGCATCCTCATCCTCCTTTCCAGGGCGGGGGAAGCTTGGCCTCAGCTTAAAGTGAACCCGTGAATGTTGGGACTAGCGATCCACACCTTTCATCCCAGCACTTGGGAGTCAAGATCTCTGTGAGTTCAAAGACACCCCGGTCTACTCAGTGAGTTTCAGGACAGCCGAGACTACCTAGTAAGACCCAGACTCAAAAAGAGATGGGGACTGTGGATGGTTAATTCCTGGACTTGGATTCCCTTGAGACTGGAAGGACATCTGTCTTTTAGGGGTCACAGCTTCAGTTGGGTGTCCTCCTCGGGCATCTGTGAGACGGTCTCTCTAGGGAGTTGTGCCTATCGATGGCTGTTTCTTTGGGGGCTGTTAAGTTTTAGTTCTTGTAGGGCAGCTGGTACCTGTGGCTGTGACTTACCCCAAGGAGGTGGCCCAGGGTAACAGAGAAACCAATGGACAGAGCGGGGCTACCCAGGTTGTCGCCGCCGCGGCGCTCATCGGTGGAGGCGAAGATGCACAGCACTAGCTGCATGGTCAGGAAGAGCTCCACAGTCACCGCCTGGCCAGCTGTGGCGTTGTTGTGGAGCTGGAGAGAGGGATGGAGGGATCAGTCCGGGGACGCCGGTCCCACTGCACCCTCTTTCTGCTCACCTGCTTCTGGCTCGATGGAGACCTCAAGGAGTCCTAGAGCCAGAATACCACCCCCTCCACCGTAATGGTAACCACTGCCCCTTCTGAATCCTGGTCCCAAGGCAGAGGCTGGACCAGGGACAGCCCGAGGCTGGGACGTGGATCCCAGAACCTGATAGATGAGGAGGCTGAGGCTTGTGAGTGGAAAGAGATTTCGGATTTTGGGAAGAGGTTCCTATTGCAGCAGGAGGCTTTGAACCCGGTACTAGAAAGGTTAGTGTGATCTCTAGGTCATACTGTGGCAACAGGATGCTGAAGGGGGAGGGAGTCGGTCTTCCTGTGGTCCCGTGGCCAAGGAACTTAAAGTCTGTTTTCCTCACCTCTCTCTGGCCTGGCTTCTGTCCCCACAGCTGCTCCCTGCACATCCTGTGAAAGCCAAAGATGCTGAAGGCAGAGCTTCCATCCCACATAGGGCACACACTGTCCCTGTAGCCCCTACCCCGGGGGAAGAAGAGACCTTGGGCCAAGCTCAGAGGCCATTTCATAACCTGGCCGCACCCAGTGCTGGATTTCTCTCTGGGTTTTGTCACCCTGCACCTCACACCCTGCCCTCTGGGGCAGAGCGCTGCAAGGGGCGGATCGGTGACAACTTTCAACTCCCATACTCCTCTAGGTCCTGAGCTCCTAGCCTGGTGCTTCAAGGTCTTTCTGGAGTCTAGCCTCAGCCTCTTAGAGACAGGAACAAGGACTTGGGACTTCCACATTGGCGGCCTCTGACTCATCTCTGGGAGGCTATCTGCTGCGGTCTCGGTGTCTCATTCTGTACAAATGTGGATGATAAAACCAATCCTAGAAGACTGAGGGTGACAAGGACAAGCCTCTATTCCCACTCTTGCTGGCAATGCTATTCAGAGACTGATGGTGTAGGTGTGAGTCTGGTGTCACACAACCCCAGGCTGTCCCTGGATGATACCGTTTATTGCTTCCATGATTTGGTCCACCATAGGGTTAAAACCATAGGGAAAGGGAGACCTCAGAACTGAACTTACAGTGCTCTACCAAGGATAAGATAGTATGTGGTCCAGCACAGGGACGATCGCTATTGGTGGCAGCTTCTTGGGGTTCAAGCTGACTTTTTTTTTTTTTGTTGTTTCAAGACAGGGTTTCTCTGTGTAGCCCTGGCTGTCCTGGAACTCACTCTGTAGACTAGGCTGGCCCAGAACTCAGAGATCTGCCTGCCTCTGCCTCCCAAGTGCTGGGATTAAAGGCATGCGCCACCACTGCCCGGCTCAAGCTGACTCTTGATAGCATCCTCAGAGAACACTGACTGGTCTCTCACTAGCCTCAGGGCCAATGGGCCCTATGATGCCTTATTCCAGACAGGCAGGGTTCCCTCTACCACTTAAGGTGGGTCACTGCAGAGAAACAGCCTTTGGTGCTGAGGGTTGGGTAGGATGGGATATGGTGGGGGGGACAAAGGGTGACTGTTCTCTAGGGCTTTAGTGTTCCCAGTGCCTCACTCACTGCTAGAGAAAACCCACGGTATGTTTTCAGGGGCTTCTTTGACTAGCTGCATGTCTCCCTGTTGTAAAACAAGCTCTCCCCTCATCCATTTTTTGCTCTAGGTGTCCAGCCTCGCTGCTCCCCCATGGGAGGACCTCTGTCCCTCTCATGAGAAAAGCCACATGCAGAGGAGTGTGTGTGAAGGGCCAAGGGATTGAGTCAGTAGAGAAATGAAGGAGGAAGAGGCTCGAGAGGAACTTGCTTTCCTGATTTTGGGTACAGAGTGTGGGTTGTGTTGAAGGGGTCCCCAGATTCCTAGACCTGCACAGATTGGACAGCAGAGGTACCATGGCTTCAGATTCAACTCTCAAAGTGCCCCAGGTGCTGTTCACCATTCTAACATGAAGGCAGGAGTTTCTTCCCGCCCGCCTCCCTTCCCAAGTCTGTTTCTTGGTTTGCAAGACAAAGCCCAGATGACACTTTGGATAGTTGGTTGAGGGAGAGATTATGGGTTTTGTGGTGGAATCAGAGTTTGGGGGTTTAGTGGCACTCCCTGCTGGGAACCTACCCCCCTACATACAGAGCTGTCAGTGTGTGCCTTGTGAGGGGCCACTGTCCAGTCCTCAAATGCTCAGTGCGGCTGGGATATCTCATTTCTTCCTCTCTAGATCCTTGCAAATACACTCTGGAGTCCCCGAGGCCCCAAAGCCCTGTCTGTGCTAGGTTGCTGTGTCCTGCTAGAGTCTAGCCTAGTCCTCTAACGGCAATCGAGGCTCCTTTTCCTTGGTGGTGCTGGGTGGAAGGCCCTACAGGTAGCCACCAGGATTCTGATCCCGGCGACTCTGCTGGTTCTCTTCGGGTAGCTGCTGCATCCCGACTCAGAGCCTGTCCCGCCCATCTTACCCCTCACAGGGTTTCCACTGTGTCTGCTCCTCCTAGAAGGGACAAAGTTCAAACTACTCACAGCATTGACAGCCAAGTCCCCGCGGATCTCTACCGGAGTTATCTCATGGAGGATAGCAGCCCCGGCCACAGCCCCCAGCAGCTGGGCAGCCACGTAGAAGGCAGCTCGAAGGAAGGAGACGTGGCAACCCACCAGGCATGCCACAGTCACAGCCGGGTTGATGTGGGCCCCGCTGACATGACCCAGAGCCTGAACCAGGGTGCCGATGCCCAGACCGAAGGCCACAGCGATCTGGAGCACAGAGGGTGGGGAGCTGGCCCACTGAAGGGCTGAGCCCAGGCCAAAGAAGACGAAAAGGAGCGTGGCCAGGAACTCGGCCAGCACCGCTCGGGAGAAGGCGATGGATCGGAGTTCCCACATGCTGCTCACCCCGGTGGTCTGGGCCACGGGGGTGGCTCTTCCTCCCTCCCTCTCTCTTTCTCTTCTCTCTTCCTCTGGGCCTCTGGGGAGGCTAGACTGCGGGCTCTTATACGGCCTTCCTATCGTAGACCTGGGCACGTGGGGTGGAGTAGGCGGTCCCGCCAACACCATGTTCTCCCAGGGTGGCCTTGCCCCCACCCGTGTTCCTGCCCACCCAAAGGCCTATCACCCCATCTTTGCTTTCACAGCTGACTAATGTTCTCCTCGTTAATGAACTCCAGATAAGGATTGACGTCCTCAGTTTTCCTCCTTTTCTCCTCTGTTACTCCAGGGAGCTGCCCCAGGGCTTCCCCAGCCCCCACGGTGACCACTAGCACCGGTTTCTGCAGAGGAGACTGTGTCCGGTGACCTTTCTCTTTGACTAAAAGGCTGACCAAGGAAGGGGCAATGCTTCACCCCAAACTGCGAGGAAATGTGGGAGCTACTTTTCCGCCGACTGGATGGTCTTTCTTCTGGAAGAGGATGGAAAACAACTGGTTGACCTGGGACAAATTTCCAAGGCAAAAGGTCTTGGGCTTGCTTTCTTGCAGTTAATCACCCATAAGTCATTATATTTCCACCTTCACCCAGGAACCCCAGCCAGAGAGTAGCTCCCAATCCCTGGAGCCAAAGGTGGCTTCAGTGGCCCTGGGACCCCAGCCCTGTGTGACAGAGTCACCCAGGGTCAACTGAGAAACACTTCTGTTCTGCAGCACACACTCCTGTCTTTGCGATGTGACATTTCTGCTCTGTCTGTGTAAATGAGATAATAAGCATATCTCATAAGATAGAGATTTGCATTAATATGGCTCCTGATTCTCAGGAAGAGTTCACAGCCATTGCTCAGTGCTTTTTGCATTTTGAGGCAAACACCCCCCCCCCAAACTTAGAGTCTCCAAGGCTACAACAGACTCTAGATACCATCTTCGAGCTCAGAGCCACCCCTACTACAGGAGGAAGACGTTTCTGGGGTGGGGGTGGGGCAGCTAGCTCTCCAGGCTCGAGGAGGCCATGGTGCCTGCTAGTGACGCTCTAGTCTTGGTGCCACTCAGAATGGTCAGTGTCCTGGAAGGCCACCTATTGTCACAGTCTGGTGGCTGTTGAGGTTCAGAAGATGGACCCTATCCTATGCCTCTTCCTTCTTTGGGGATCCAAAGGAAGGAGGGCTTACAGTGATGACAGACAGGCTTCTAGTCCTCCTGGCCAGCCATAGTCCAAGGAACAGGAATGTGGGAGAAACCGATGAGTGTGTGGTGGAGACACTTTTGCTAAGGGATAACTGAAGCCAAAGGAGGGCCCGTTACTTACCCAAGGTGCCCAGAAGATTGGTGCCTGAGCTCGGATTAGAACCTAGCAAAAAGCGCTTTCTGACACCCTGCACTGCCCAGGCATGCTCTGAGGACTTGGGCCCAGGTAGTACTCCCTGCTCAGGGTCCTCCTCCCCGCTCCCACCCCCCGCCCCTGCAATCCATGCTCTCCAGAAAGACTCAGAGAGAGGGTGGAAGAACCTTGTCTTGAGAAGGGTACTTGTGACTCCGTTTTCTCCTTCAGCCATAGCCTACCCAGAAAGGGTGGAGCGTATCCTGTTTGTGCCTTGAGATACATTCTATCTTGTATGTATTGTCGTCTACCATACCCAGGAAATGTATCATGTTTTCTCTTGATGATACATACTATCTTGTATGTAGTGTCTACCGCCTTTATGTGTCCAGTCCCCACCTGGGTCAGGGGTGCCTGGAAAAACCCCAAGCCGTATTCAAGTTGAGCTGTGACAGTGGTTCCAAACCTACTATTGACTATTGAGTTCCTGTGTGACCTTTGGGGAGCCGCACACCCTCTCTGATCTATATACTGTGTGCGATCACGAGAACAGCATTCACTGGTTCTAACCCTAAACAGCACCGCCTCTAACCATCCTGGTGTCGTGGTAGACCCATACTAGGTGCCAATGCCTCTGTACAGCCCGGGAAACCGCACACCAGCTTGTGTGGTTTTGCCACATATCCACATTTCCATGGGGCTGGAGGTGTGGTTCTGTAGAAGGGCACGTGCCTCGCATACGGTAATAAACCCTAGGTTCCATTCCCAGTGCCGAAAACAACAACAAGAAGACAAATAAAACAAAAAGCAAGGATAGGATCAGACAGACCATGATCACCGTGGGTCTCATTTCACAGAACTAGAACATGATGTCCAGAGACTGACTTCCAGGAGCGGGGAGAATATTCTGGTGAGGGGGAGGTCAGCCATAACAGAATGGCCCGTGCCCTGGCTGTGCACCCGGCCTTCCATCATGCCAGGGAAGAAACAGCAGCATCCTACCAGAGGCCCAGCCGCCCGCTGTGGCTCTGACTTCAGCACACTCCCTGAGGCCACCACTTGGTTTGGCTTTTGTTTATCCTTACCCTTCCAGCTTCTCAAATTGTGGGTCGCAGAACTGAATGAGGGGATCACGGCAAACATGGCCGGAGTAAAAGGTTTCTGAATGTGCAACAGCCAAAAGCTTAATTCAAATCAAACGTCTGACGGATTCCAAGCGTTTTTTGGTGGGGTCGGCTGTGCTCCATTGTGAGACTTTGCTGCTCGGCCTTGTCTCTGGACACAGCTCATGCACTTTGTAGGCACATGTGGTGCAACCCTCCAGGCCAGCAAACCTGGCTTGAAGCTCCTTGGTGAGATCTGACATTGTTGTGTTGTGAGTTGCACAGAACACAGAGTTCTGTTGTGAGTTGTACACAGTCAGCTTTCTGTGCTTATAGAAATGTGTTGGTTTAATTATGAAAACAGACCTTAATATTTTCCCACTGTCATTTCTCAGCATGTAGCATGTTTGAATACCTGTAGATTATATCATGTTAGAAGGTTTGATTTTTTTTAAAAAAAATTTCTATGTGGAGGCTGAGGAGGTGGCCCAGTGAGTGGTTAAGGGCTTGCCGGACATGCATGAATCCCCAGCGCCCTGATCACAACCCAAAAGTGTGGCTCACATCTGTGATCCCAGCACTCGGAATGCTGAGGTAAAAGGATCAGGAGTTCAAGACCAGCCTGGACTAATGAACAAGTTCAAAGCTAGCCCAGGCCATGTGAGACTCTGTCCCAAAAACCACACATGCACAAATAAATAAGTTAATTAAAAACAACAAAAGTTGCTGTTGGAGTTGTTGACTTCCATAAAAAAATATTGCTCAATGGACTTTGTTTTGTGATGAGGATAGATTTTCCAACAATTTACAAACTGATTCTAAAGCTCCTTGTTTTGAACTACATATTTATATGAACCAGTGTTTCACATTGCAGTATCAAATATTTAGCCAAAACCTTAAGTCCGTTCATAAAATAAATTGACAGATCCTTTTCAGTATGTGAATTTGCTTTTGTCTTTGATAGATAGTACCATCACATGTCTATCAAAGAATTTTTTTAAAAGTAAATTTATTTATGGTTTCTTATTAGTGTTTGAGATGTGCACCTATTTCATAACCTACATTCCTGGGGCTGCAGAAAATCTTCTCAGGCAAAAAGGGTTGTGAGTGGGAGACACTCAAGCCATGGTCTGTCTGTCCGACCATCCACTGAGCCATAGGAGGTTTAGAGAGTCAGTTATGCATCTGTGATTCATTGCTCAATAGACTTTGGGCAACATGCTGTCTTGGATGAGTGGGTATGTACCCCAAAGCCCTGACGTGCTCTTGGGAAGCATTTCTGATGGCTGGCTTTCATGTAACACAACTATTATTTCTTAAATTCAGAGAACTAAAAGTACTTCCTCACCGGCCAGCATCGTGTTCAGCTACTGAGAGAATCTTTCTCCTCAGAAATCCAGTCTTCAAGCCTGAAGCGCCCTGCATAGCAAATGGGCTGCAAGATTTCCTCCCACTCAAGCCTAATGGCTGGGAGGAGATGCTCTCTTTCTTCCTTTATACCCTCTCCCCCTCCTGCTTCTTGCTTTTGACAATATCCAAGCCGGGCAGTGGTGGCGCATGCCTTTAATCCCAGCACTTGAGAGGCAGAGGCAGGCAGATTTCTGAGTTCGAGGCCAGCCTGGTCTACACAGTGAGTTTCAGGACAGCCAGGGGTATATGGAGAAACCCTATCTCGGGGCGGGGGGGGGGGAAGGACAGTCTCCAAGGTTGGCTTTAAGGTCTGATCCTCCTGCCTAAGTAAGTCCCCCACTTCTACCCATCCACGATAGCTTCTTCTGCATTCTGTACCATAGAAGCTGTGATGAGTCATACCATTTTCTTTAAGAGAATTTAGACCATGTTTATTTAGTGCGTTGGGATTTGCACATCTACCATGGCCTGCATATGGCCATCGGAGGACAACCGGTAGAACTCGGTTCTCCTCTACAACATGTGGGTCACGGGAATCAAATTTGTCTTCAGGCTGGACAGTAAGCACCTTTACTCTCTGAGCCCTCTGGTTGGCCTGAGGTGTGGTCTCTTCAAGACTGACAGCCGCTGTTTCTTTCAGAACTAGTTCTAACCCTCAAGATACCATGTTGCAAACGCCTTTGCAGGTGTTGACTGAGGCCGGTGTGAGCAGTGATGCCTTTATTCTTTCCTTCGTAATAAACCGCACAAGGCAACGGCTACATCTTCTGGTGGGCTCTTCCAGCTGTAGCCATGAACATCTGGGTATTGTTGGGCAAGAAGACAGGGAATTGTGCTCATTCCTGGATCAGTAAGACTAGGTCTTTGCTCATCTATTTCTGCATCTTCCCAAGTGCTTAGTAACTCTGCCTAATGCCGAACTGTGCACATTTATGTGTTTATTCGTTCACAATTCGCTTGTCCTGATTTCTCCCCTCCCTCGCTTGCCCAACCCTTCCTTCCCAAGCTCACCTACTGGTTTAGTGAATTCTGTGGTCCATTACATTTAAGGTTCATGGGCATAGGTATCAGATCACTCACTTGGACATGGGAAGCTAAGCAATGGCTACACGCTTGAAGAACATGACTTCCTCTCTCCTAGCAACCATTAACTACCCATGGCTTGTTGGGGTGCGGCCTCATGAGCACCACCCTCATTCTTGATTGAATGTTAGTGGGTCCCATTTTGTACAGGTCTTACAAAGGTGATCTCCCCTGATATGAGTTCAAGGGTGCAGTGGCCCAGGAGATGGTGTTTCACAGAATCCCTTCCCATCCTCTGGATGCCTCCCGAGCCTTAGAGGGAATGCCATTGGTCAGATGATCCATTTAGGATCCACTTAGGGCCGAGCATGCCACAGTTACTTCTTGTCTACACTTTGATGAGTAGAGAGTCTCTGCATTGTCCACTGTCCACTGCCTAAAGAAATGCCTTTGATCAAGGATCTGTGGCTATAACAGAAGTATTTAGAATGCAGTTTAACATGCCACTTCCATTTAGCAAAACAGCTGTAGTAGTAAGTCTCTCCATCCAGAGCCTATGACCTCAGCAGCCACGGGCTTCTGTGCAGGGTTACAGTACGGGGCATGGATCCCTCCTGTGGAACAAGCTCAGATCTAATCAGAAAGCAGTCTTTCACATAACATTTTGAAGATTTATTTTATCATTCGAGAAAGAGTCTCCCTATGGACTTCAGGCTGACCTCAAACTTGTGATCCTCCTGCCTCAGCCTGGGATTACAAGCACGCGTTGCTCACTCAGTGTGAAGGCATCTCAAGTGATGACTAACGTACGTAGCAGAGAGAAGGCTCTTGGAAACTTACCAGGCCATGTTTGCGCTTGCCCAAGCAACGAATGACAGCTACTCCTAGCTGGCATCTCATGCCACAACTGTAAGGAACGCTACAACGAGGAAATAAGGACAAGGGAGGATTGATGGAATACAGCAGTTGCCGTATGAAAAGTATTTAATTCTCACTCTGTCATATACTGTTGGGGGGGGGTCTCTTAAAAGTATTATATATCTGTGGTGGTTTGAATGAAAATGGCTCCTCATAGGTTCATAGGGAGTGGCACGGTTAGGAGGTGTGGCCTTTTGGAAGGAAGTATGTCACTAGGGACTGGCTGTGAGGTCTCAAGTGTTCAAGCCAGGGCCAGTGTTACTCTCTTAACTCTCAGCTACCTTTCCAGCATCATGTCTGCCTGCACGCCACCATGATTCCTGCCATGATGATAATGGACTGAACCTCTGAGCCTATAAGCAAGCCCAGTTAAATGCTTTCCTTTGGGCTGGAGAGGTGGCTCAGTGGTTAAGAGCACTGACTCTTCTTCCAAAGGTCCTGAGCTCAAATCCCAGCAACCACATGGTGACTCACAACCATTCGTAATGAGATCTGACGCCCTCTTCTGGAGTGTCTGAAGACAGCTACAGTGTACTTACATATAACAAATAAATAAGTCTTTAAAAAATGCTTTCCTTTATAGGAGTTGCTGTGGTCTTGGTGTCTCTTCACAGCAATAGAGACCCTAACTAAGACACTATCTCTCATCCTCACAGACATCCTATGAGTCAAAACTTATCTCTATTTTTAAAGACAGGAAAATGGGGCTCGAGAGATGGCTCAGTGGGTAAGAGCATCTGACTGCTCTTCCAAAAGTCCTGAGTTCAAATCCCAGCACCCACATGGTGGCTCACAACCATCTATAAAGTGATCTGATGCCCTCTTCTCATGTGTCTGAAGACAGCTACAGTGTCCTTCCATAAAATAAATAAATTAAAAAAAAAAAGACAGGAAAATGAGGTAGAGAGAGGTTGGGTAACTTTCCTGAGGTCACATGGCTAGTAAGCGAGAAGGTGAAATAGGGACCCCAGTGGACAGGCTTCTGGGAGCCTTTGTCTTTTAATCTCATGTGTATGGGTGTTTTGTCTGCACGTACATATATGTACCACATGTGTGCTTGAGCAGGTCAGAAGAAGGCATTGGGTCTCCTGAGTTGGAGTTTATCAATGGCTGTGAGTCACCATGTGGGTGCTGAGAATCCAATTCAGGTCCTCTGAAAGAGTAGCCAATGCTTTTGAGCCTCTAAAGAGGGCATTAAAAGGGGCTGGAGAGATGGCTCAGCTGTTAAGAACACTGGCTGCTCTTCCAGAGGTCCTGAGTTCAATTCCCAGCAACCACATGGTGGCTTACAACCATCTGTAATGGGATCGGATGCCCTCTTCTGGTGTGTCTGAAGACAGCTACAGTGTACTCATATAAATAAAATAAATCTTAAAAAAAAAAAGAGGACGTTTAAAAAAAAGATTTGTTGCTGGGCATAAATACATCTTTAATCTCAGGGCACAGAGGCAGGGAGATCTCTGTAAGTTAGAGGCCAGCCTGGTCTACACAGAGTATTTCAGGATACCTAGGGCTACACAGAGAGACCCTGTTTTATATATATTTATATATACACACACATATGTGTGTGTGTGTGTGTGTGTGTGTATGTGTACATGAAGCTGAGATGGCTCAGCA
This sequence comes from Tokudaia tokunoshimensis, assembly GCA_036184795.1. Taxonomy (NCBI): domain Eukaryota; kingdom Metazoa; phylum Chordata; class Mammalia; order Rodentia; family Muridae; genus Tokudaia; species Tokudaia tokunoshimensis. The sequence continues at coordinate 66,257,013 of BTHU01000018.1, read as the reverse complement.
GATAAGAGCACAGGCTAATTTTCCAGAGGACCTGGGTTCGATTCTCAGCACCCATAAGGCAGCTCATACCATGTACCTCCAGTTCCAGGGGATCAGTGCCATCTTCTGGCCTCTGCAGGCAGCAAGTATTCGTGTGGGACATAGAGATACATGGAGGAAGAACCTTCATCCATAAACATAAAATTTTAAAAATTGAAGGATTATTATTATTATTTGGATTATGTGCTAGTATGTGCACGTGGATGCAGAAGCCCTCCGAGGCCGGAGGCACCGTATCCCCAAGAGCTGGGGTTATAGGGATTGTAAGCTGCCCTAAGTGTGAGCAGGGAGCTGAACTTGGGTGCTCTGCATGGGTACTATGTGTCTTGACCGTGGGGTCATCCTCTAGCTCTTCAAGGGACTTTTTTTTTAAAAAATCATGAAATGACTTAAAAATAGTCAAGATGGCCTGGGCTTGGCAATAAATGCCTTCAATTCTAGTATTCAGCACGCAGACGTAGACCAATATCTGTGAGTTGGAGGCCAGCCTAGTCTACATAGTGAGTTTCAGACAAGCCAGAGTTACATAGTGACATCCTGGATAAAAAAAAAAACAACAAATAAATGAAATAAACAAACAAACAAATAAATAAAAAGAGAGCTAGAAACCCCTGATAATAGATAATTATATAATTGTTACTGTGTCCTTTGCTAGTAGCTTGACAGGAACTTGGCATACATACTCCCACCTGTCTCTGTTGGCTGTGCTGGCTTTAACACACTTTTTTGTTTATTTGTTTGTTTGTTTGGTTGGTTTGGTTTAGGGTTTGGTTTTTTTTGTTTTTTGAGATAGGGTTTCTCTGTATAGCCCTGGCTGTCCTGGAACTCACTCTGTAGACCAGGCTGGCCTCGAACTCAGAAATCTGACTGCCCCTGCCTCCCAAGTGCTGGGATTAAAGGTGTGCCGTACTACTGCCCAGCTAACACACTATTAATCTCAGCATTTGGAAAGCAGAGGAACTTTGTGGAACTCTGAGTTGAAGGTTAACCTGGTCTACATTTTGAATTTCAGGCCAGCCAGGACTACATAGTATCTTAGTCATTGTTTTACTGCTGTGGAAAGATACTCTTACCAACACAACTCAAAAGGGAAACATTTAATTGGGAGCTTGCTTACACTGTCACCAGGGCAGGAAGCATTGTGGCATGTACTATTTTGGAGTTACATCCTGATACACAGGCTGCAGGAGGGGGAAGGGGGGCAAGAGGGGGAGGGGAGGGGGAGGGGAGGAGGGGAAGGGGGAAGGAGAGGGTCTGGCTAAGCTTTTTAGACCTCAAAGCCCACCCCAGTGACACACTTCCCATCCAAAAAGTCTCACCTCCTCCACCAAGATCACACCTCCTAATCCTTCTAATCCCATCAAAGAGCTCAGCTCCCTGGTGACAAAGTATCCAAGCCATGAGCCTATGGGGGCCATTCTTATTCAAACCGCCACATGTAGTGAGATTGTCTCAAAAGACAAAAGGATATTCCAATCAATATTTGACATATATCAAACTTATTCTGAACAGTTTGGGTTTTTTTGTTTTTGTTTTGTTTTTTAGTATAGAAGTATAGAATAGAGTTTATTCAGGGCACAGGGAGTGGAGTTGTGGGAGATAAAGACAGGAAGAAAGAGAGAGAGAGGGAGAGAGGGGGAGAGAGAGAGAGAGAGAGAGGAAGAAGGAGGAGGAGGAGAGGCCGGACATGAGCACATGGAGAGAGAGGGGGAGGGGATGGGGAGAGAGAGGGGAAGGAGCAGGGCAAGAGGAGAAGAGAGAGAAAGAGAGCAGGAGTGTGAACAGCTCTTCCTCTCCTCGGTGGCTTGGGAACATCTGAGCCGCATCCCAAGTCCTCAGAATGACTTTGCATCTCGGTAGCTCTTCTCCACAGCTGCACGGACCTCAGGGCTGGTGAGGAGTGAGGGCAGCCATGAGTTCCCACCTGTGGCTCTGGCTCAGGACCCAAGGACACAGGCGGTCCAGAGGTGACAGAGAATGCTGCCCATTGTGGCAAGGGGTCAGGTGACTTCCCCCTTTTCATCTCTGAACCATGTGTTCATGGACCATGTGACATCATCATGTTCTCACAGCCAGATCCTGCTGTCATACCTGCGCTGAGAAGTACATTTCACATTCCCCCGAAGCTTATTTCACACATAGATAAAACTAACACGTCAGAAAATCCTCCTCAGTGTGGTGTTTTGAATTCTAGTGTACCAAAAAGCAAAAGCAATTTGTAGCAGGACAAAATTGATGCTATGACCCGCTTCCAGTCGTTACTCGGTTTGAGAGATGCTCCTGGACATTCCAGATGAGAAAGGGTGTTGTCCCCGGGGGCGGCGGCAAGGGGGGCGGGGGACAGCCGCTCAGCTCCATTTCCCACCTGTTGAATCCTGTCCTTCTCACTCATAGCAGCTGAGGCTGACCCAGTGGGTGTTGGCTTCTCTGTGAACGTCAGGAATCTGGAGACTATTTCTGGTTTGCTTCCCATTGCATACCCAGCAGTCTGGCACCATATAGCTTCTCAAGAACTGCTTGTCGAGGGACTGAATAAGCAAACGCCCAACATCTTTCCCAAGCCTGTAAGCCATGTCAGACCCTAGCTAGAGTTACTGCTCCTCCCTTGTCAACTCTGAACTTTGCTTAATCCTCACCTCTGACAATGGGTGTGGTGGTGGGGAGTTGACCAGACTGGAGGTCCAATGAGCTGAAGTGACTTGATGGCTCCTTCTGCACCTTCTGTTTCTATCCCTCAGGACCTGGGATCATTTACCAGAAGCCTAAGAGAAGTCTGGTCTATTCATCTCCTGAGAGACTAGGGAGCTTCGAATGTCAGGATGCAATACAACCATTAACAAATAGGAGTTAGTAACAAGCCACACCCAGTGACCTTGTATGCAAAGGTCACCGGAACCTGTTTACTCACCACCCATGACATCTGTCAGCCATCCTGGCTCCTGTGCCTGCCGCCAGCATCCGTGGTTGGATGCACACAATCTCTGCTCCCTGTCATGCCTCTGCTCTCTCCCTCACCTCTGGCCCGCCACAACCGCTGTCTCCCCAGTCTCTCCCCCATAGCCTCTGCCCAAGCCTGTCCATTCTTCCTTAGGCGCTGACCTCAGCTCTCTCTGTCCTCTCAATTACAAGACACAGTGGGACAGTATATCTGGATCAGGGGTCAGGGAACTGAAGGAGCCAGTTGGTTGCCACCACTATCCTACCTCTCCCACCTCACCCCTTGTCCCAGGCCCCATAACACGGATAGACTGTGTGCTTTCCGGGATGAGTTGCAGGACTGGAGCCGTATCTAATCCACCTTTGTTGTCCTAATGCTTGGCACGTGAGTGGCATGGAATAGATGCTGGAAAAAATGCTTGCAGAATAAACACGTTTGCCCAAGGTCAGACACCTAGGAAGTAGCTATAATTCAAACCTAGGTCTTCCTGGATCTCACCTCACCCCACCCCGACACCCTCCAGGAAGCCTTCCTCAATTTAGTCAGGCAACTTCTGTCCCCACCCCTTAGAGACCTGGAACTCAGGCCTGAGCCACATTCTTATCCTCACCTGGGACTGGCTCTGACCCCATAACTCCAACTATGGAACGTCGAGGCTGAGGTAGATACTATGGAAAGACCTCAGCTGCCACATCGATCCGCACTCTCAGGATCGCTGAGTGGACCCTTTCTCGTGATAGCTCCCACAGGGCCAACTGGCCCCAGACCCTCTGTTTATTTTGCAGCAGTTTAAATTCAGCCTCCGATCTGCATGTTCTTCTGCAGTCCTTCCTATTTCAAGCAAAAACCTGTGCTGTCCCCTCAGTAATGTGGGGCCCTAAGGGGCCCCTTGTGCTTCCCTTACCCCCTAGGCTTTCTTGGGCCTGAGCACTGACCTTGAGTAGAGGGACTGGTGTCTTTCCCAGTGGCACAAGGCATAGGGTCCGCAGACACCTGCTCAGCTGCCTGACTGTAGGACCTGAAGTCACTCGGGCCCTCCAACGGCTTTTCCAAAGGTGGAAGACTCTTACCCTGTGGCTTGTGGGAAGTTCCTCATCCTATCTAACCACTCACCTCTGGCCACAGTGTTGGCCCATTCACTCTGCTTCTAGTTGGTATGTCTGTTTTCTCGTGACTTTAGAACACCGAGACCATTCTTTGTATTTACTTAGCTAAGCAAGAACTGTTTTCTGAGCACCAGGCATGTGCCAAGTACTGGTCTAGGCTTTGGCCAACCATCAGGGAACAAGCCTGACAGATCGCTGGGGGTGGGGCTCACAGCACAGAGTATTTAGTCTATGGGGCAGAGACGTGTATACAGGCCCTCAGCCTGCTCAGGCCGGAGATGGCAGGATGAGGGTCAGCGGTAGAGAGCATTCCCCCAGCACATGCGAGGCCCTGCATACAATCAGCACCAGGAAACAAAAAACAAAATCAGCAACAGCAAAGAGAGGACAAAGGGGAAGGAAAAAAAGATGAAAGGAACATGTAAATCCTGGAAAATAATCGTGTTTATTCTCAAGCACTCCTCTGCCTCCTGCCTAATGCACGAGTTGAAGCAACTCCATTGGGAGTGAATGCTGGGCTTAGCAGGTGAGAGTGCTTGTCACCAAGCCTGAAAACCTGAGTTCAATCTAAGACACAGGCTCTCTTAGTTAGGGTTTCCATTGTGGTGAACAGACACCATGACCAAGGCAACTCTTATAAAGGCAACATTTCATTGGGGCTGGCTCACAGGTTCAGAGGTGCAGTCCATCATCATCATGGTGGGAAGCATGGCAGCATCCAGGTAGGCGTGGCATTCTGGAGGAGCTGAGAGTTCTACAACTTGTTCTGAAGGCAAGCAGGAGAAGACTGGCTTCCAGACAGCTAGGAGGAGGGTCTCCGAGCCCACCCCCAAAGCACTGCGCTTCCTCCAACAAGACCACGCCCACCACAACGAAGCCACGCCCCCTAATAGTGCCACTCATTGGGCCAAGCATATTCTAGATCTTTGGAAAGATAGTTACGTCAAATGATGTTTCTCTGGGGCGCACAGGTGAAAGGATGTTTTGCTGAAGCAAACATGTGAAAGACTGTTTTCCTGAAGCAAACACCGGTGAAAGGATGTTTGGATACAGCAGACATGTGGAAGGACTCTTGATGAAGGAATGCAAGTGCGACCCCACAGACAGCTCTGAGCATTGGTTTGGTTTGCTCCGGCTCACTATTCTTTGCTAATTATACACATGTATTGGTTTGCCTTACATAGTATTGTTGAGCTCAATTTGTGATAATGTCATCATTGAGAGAAACTCACCCAAAAACTTCTCTTGAGGTTCCTGCCACAGTTTGCCGCTTCTGCAGCCTCACCTCCGGCAAGTTGGTGAGCCTGGCGGTCTCTTCAGGATTGAACTACAGCTGCCTGGTGTCTGCCTGCCTAGAGGACTGGTCTGCAGTTGCCGATTCATATTTGGTGTTTGCTATGGGACTGAACTGCTGTCAAAGAAGATCAAGCTTGCCTCCAAATTACTAAACAGGTCCACTTCCCCCATATCCTAATAAGTTTCCTCTTCCATTACCTCTTCTGGGTGGTCAGCTAGAGGAGAGGTTGAACCCTTATTAAAAGCAGGTTGCAAAAAATTTATGTCTACATGCATGCATACAGGATGATAATTCTCCTTCCAAGAGTCAAAGATCATCTAATAAAGAGCACTGACACCAAGCATGAGAAGCCCTGTTTAGAGCTGTTGGTCAGGGTTGTACAGATATATTACAGACTATTGCTATTGCCCCTGCAGAAGGGGGAGGGAAGTCCCTATTGCTGAAGACACCATGCACTTCATATACATGGCCCAGAGTCCCCTAATGGGGAACTAACCTGAAATCCCCCTCCCTGGGGACTAGCTTTCATGGCACCAGAAGGCTCCATGCAAACTTCCAAAGGAGGGAAGCAGCCAACACTCCTGCCCAGCTATGATGTCGGTGAACTATGTCGATGACTAGCATGGCGTGATGACCCCAAGGGTGCAGGAGGGGCGTGTACACATTGACAGTAACAACAAACAGCTCTCTAATGGGACTTAGTATCTGCTCAACAAAAGGGACATCATGTGTAGTGCTGGAAACCTAGTTGACTTCTCAGTGCTACTCAGTGCTGAAGTCCTTGGAGGAGAACCTACAACCTCCACTTTACTAAACCAACAGAATCCCTAACTACACTCCAAATACTTGTCCTTATACCCATGGATAATTATAGTCTTCACCCCTCATCAAGGAAACCTTTCTTTTCAGCGAATAGAGACCATTATGGGAAAACCACAGGCAATCAAAACGCAGAGCTGCGGAGTCCATTCCAATGGATACATCTACAGTATAACTCCTCCACCCAAGGCTCAGGGGCGGGGGCAGAAAGAATGTAAGAGCCAGAGGAGTGCTGAGACCAGGAGAGAGAGCCTTCCCCAGAGAAGCACACACCAACGGGTTAATACCAAATGGTCAGTCAGCATTGAAAACATACGTACAAGTAACACGGGTACATATATACATATATATGTACACATATAAAACAATAATTAAGGCAAAATGAGGACATGAATTTGAAAGACAATAAGAAAAGGGAAATTATGTAATTATTTTATAATCTCAAAAAAATAGGAGCTGTTGCTGGAGAGATGGCTCAGCGGTTAAGAGCACTGACTACTCTTCCAGAGGTCCTGAGTTCAAATCTCAGCAACCACATGGTGGCTCACGACCATCTGACATGAGATCTGACGCCCTCTTCTGGTGTGTCTGAAGACAGCTACAGTGTACTTAGATATGATAAAGAAGTGGAAGAAGCAGACGGGGAAGGCCCTGTGCTGCTTGGCACCCTTTAGATGGATTGTTCAGAGCAGGCAAACCCACAGAGATATAAATAGATACGCGGGTGTCAGTGGCTGGGGCAGGGGGATGACAGGCAGTGAGAGTTCAGCAGGAACAGGGTTTCCTCTTGGGGTGATGAGCTGGGTAGTAGTAACAGTTGCATCACACCCCAGACTTAATGAGTACCACTGGGCCGTCTGCTTTAAGACTGTTGAAATGGTGGGTTCTGGGCGATTCTGCTTTACAGTTGAACAAAGAGTGTGTGCTGTACTGGCCTGGTCACATGGCCACATTATGTCACAAGTAATAGGGAATGGCTGTCCTGCCCCAACAAGACTGGGAGTAGGCAGGGTGGGGACATAAGGAATCACTTTCTGGACGTTTCTATGTTGACCTGGTTCTGGGACAGGCAAACGAAGTCCAGGAAGTTGCAGAGGCCAAAGGCAGAGTGTGGGATGTAAGATGGAAGGGTATCAGGCAGGGCCTTCGGGGATTGCAGGAGGGTCAGGTGCAAGCTGGAGAGAGAGAGAGGCAGAGGGTGTGACTCCATGTCCTGTGAGAACACCAGAGCCAGGCTGGACCACGGGTAGATCTCAGCCAGGAACAGGGAGGGCTGCTTTGAGGGGGTGAGGAAGAGCAGGAGCCTATGAGGGGGAAGCAGGAAGGTGGGCGGCAGACGTTGAGGTGCTTTCTGTGTCTGGACTTCTGAGCATTCTGTGAGTGAGGAGGCAGCGTTGGAGGGACCAGAACAGGGTTGAGTTGGCAGTGCGGAACAGAGACGGGCCAGGGGGACACGGGTGGGACAACAGAGCGGGGGACATTGGAGAGGGAGGACAGCAGTGAAAGAGACAGTGCAGAGAGGCTGCCAGAGGTCAGGATAGGGGGCCAGAGAGGCAGCCAGATCTCTGGGCCCAGAGGGCACTGAGCGGTGGAGCCAACCACTGGACAGACAGGGAAGAGCTGCAAGACCGGACAGTTTCTGGTGAGAAGGCATGGCGAGACCTGAAAGTCCTGGGGTGTGAGACTGAGGGACAGACAGATTGGGTGGCTAAAGAACAGACGATGAGCTTTGAGGGCCACAGGTCAGGTGATCCCCAGATGTGGGCTGGGGTCCTGACTGACACAGACAAGGGATATAGCCTTTGCAATGAAGCAGAGGCTAGACCCTCACCAGCTGACAGCAGAGTGAGTGCAGCCGGAACATGGAGAGAGGACTCTGGGACTGTGCTGAGGGAGGGCAAGGCTTGCCCCAGGATACTGTGCCAGGAGTGGAGGTGGGGGCTGCAGGAAGCAGAGCCGGAAATGCCGACGGCCACGTGCCTCCATGTGGGTGGCAGAGGCTGTCCATGAGGTTTCCAGAACAATCCCCTCTGCAGAGCCCAGCCTCGTGGGGGGGGGGGCAGCCGCCGCTGGGGCTGCTCTTTTGAGAAAGCTTCTACCCAGTCTTCTCAAGCAGGCCACAGCATCCTTGTGAAATGTAGCCTTGAGTGGTTGGAACAGTGGGTTTTCAGCCAATGGATCCGCACTCTGACCAACCACAGGGACCTCTTTCCAGCCCATTTGTGTACCAGACTGTGGCCAGAGGGAGGGAGGTGCCCCTCCTCCCCACAATTGGACCCCCAGGCCTGCAGGAAGGCCTTCACTAACTTGGGTGCATCTCACACACAGACCACACTTAATCACCCGTGTGATTAAGTGACTGCACTTTCCTCTGGGGATAGATGGCCGAATACGGCGGTGGCCACTTCCTCCGGAAGGGCCTCCTCCTCCCTCTAATCTTTTCCTAGTCTTGCCCTCTTTTCCTCCAGGAAGCCTTCCCTAACGAATCAAGAACAACTTCTTGTGTGTTCCTAGAGCTCACCCCAAGTCCTGACCTGGGCTCAGCTCTGCTCTGGTCTTTCTTCCTGCCATGGATCTTGGGTCTCTAACACCTCACCTAATGTGAGTGTTGACTACAAGCTGCTGAGTGGAGCTGGACTGGGCTTCAGAGTTCTGTTTAAAGCAGCTTAACTCCTCACCACCACCACCACAAACACACACACACACACACACACACACACACGATCTCATTTAATCCAGCCTGGTAGCACATCATCCCAGGGCGATTGCTAAAGGTTACCTTCATTCTTCACTGCAACCTGAAGGGGATGAGACTGGACTGTACACGACACCTTAGGTTTCACCGCGCACCCAGCTGTCTGACTCCTGCACATGCCACTATCCTACTCTGGCGTGCTCACGCCTTGACATCACCCTCTCAGCAATTACATCCTCTCCCTTCCCCTACCCCCATCACCCCATTTTCTACTGCATTTCTTCAGTGTAAACTCCTGGGTCTCTGCACAGCCATGTACTGCCTCTAATGCTGCGTGGAAATTCCAAGATGCACGGCACACACCTGGGCTGTCTCCTCCCCTCCTGCATCTACATTTTCCACACACTTTCTCTGACAAAGTCTGCCTCGGTTCCCTCCCTCCCTGTGCCCTCTCTAGTTTTGACTCCCTACATCCCTCACGTGGATTTGGGGTCATGGGCAGAAATAGGGGCAGGGCCAGGAAGCAGGGGGCTCTGGGAGTCATGCCAGGTCATGTTAGGTACTCTGGGTTTTTTTCTGGACGGCTGGAAGCAGTCTGGAGCTAAAGTAGACAATGATTGTGTTCTAGCAATCATAGCCCTATAGAGAGTTTCCATAGTCCCCTGGAGGGACACAAGGCAGCCTCCACCCGGAGAACTTGCCCATCAGTGTGGACAGGGCACCGCTCAGTAGAGGAGAGTGGGGGTGGGACTGGGGCAGAGCCTGATGGAGGGGTTCACACCCTACAGCTCTGCAGTCAGTTCCAGGGCCCCCCAAGCTCTGGAGGTTCTTGGGGTGGCAAGGAAAGTTAGAGATGGTCTGTCTCACCAGCTGCTCCAAGGCTAGGGGAGGATATTCACTCACAGTTTCACGGAAAGAGCTTCAGACCCTGAAGGTTGTTTTAGCTTAAAAGCTGTAGTCAAGTAGCCCTGAACCTGAGCTCCTGACCAGAATTCTCTCAGTGTCGGGCAGCTCAGCTTGCTATCTGCCACAGATCTGTATCTGCTCCACAGTCTTCTACTTGACAAGAAACAGGCAAACAAATTAATCATTACTTACACTGTATCTAGAGCAGCTGTTCTCAACCTCCCTAATGTTGCGACCCTTGTGTCTCGGTGATCCCCAGCCATAAGATTATTTTCCATGGCTACTTTATAGCTGTAATTTTGCTACTGTTATGAGTGGTAATGGAAATGTCTGTATCTTCAACCCCTTTGAAAGCTGTAATCAAATAGCAATGAGCCTCATTGGGAACCGCTGATCCAGTGGCCGGAGAGGCAGCTCAGTGGTTAAGGGTGCTGGCTGCTTCTGCAGAGGCTTCGGGTTTGTCTCCCAGCACCTACATCAGGTGCTCACAACTGCTTGTGAGGCGTTTTGGCCTCCTTGGGCACCTGCATGCACATGGTGCATGTATGTGCATGCAGCCTCACACGCATACGTATCAAAAATAATAAATAAATCTTTTAAAAAGAGTAAGTGCAGAGGCTGGGGGGAGTGGGCAGTGTACACCTACTGTGGCACCAGGCTGTGCTTCAGAGAGGCAGAACAAAGTTCCAGGCCAGCAAGACCTTGTCTCAAAAATACAAAGTCAGGGCCTGGGGCATAGGTCAGTCTATAAAGTGCTTGCCTTGCAAATGGAGAATTGAGTTTATCCCAAGAACCCTTGCAAAGGAAACCAACAGAAGCCAGGTGTGATGTTCCAGAGAACGAAAGATCTCTGGTCAGCTAGTTTACCCTACTGGTGTACATTCCAGGGTCACTGACCTGGCTCAAAAGAGAGAGAAAGGGAGGGGGTGGGTTAAAGGGCCCTGAGCAACCATATCTAAGGTTTCCTCTGACATATGCACTGACATATGCATGAACACACACACACACACACACACTCACACACATTCACAAGCACACACACTCACAAGCACATAGACTCTCACACAAGTATACATTCACACACAAGCACACACACACACACACACACACACACACCCCACAGAAGTCAATTCCAAAAGAGTTTATGTGTCAATACGCATAAAATACCTCCACGAAATGATCTATTCTGTCACAAGCCAGGAGAAGGTTCCCCTTAGGGGAGGCTGTGAATGGAAGGGGACCAAGAATCTAGGGTGCCGCTCGTGTTGTGTCTGGACAGGAGGTCTGGTTACACAGGTGTATTCGGCTAGTAAAAATGCATTAAGTTGCTCCCTAATGATATGTGCATTTTAATATATGTTTGAGTACTTTAATTACAAATTGACATTCTAAGCTGATCAATAAAGGCTTGGCTGGTGGAAGAAAGCACAGTTTCTAAGCAAGGCATTAAATCCAGGACAGCAGGGAGAGGCCCTCCCTGCCTTCTTGGCCTGGTGGTCCCATGAGGCAGGTGGAAAATTCTGTGTGTCCACTCTTTGCAGGATCAGTGGCCTGTGGCCTGCTTCGCTGGGCTTTCTGGGATTTGAGCTGTGGTGCAAAAGGCTCCTGAAGGAAATGCTAGCCAGGGAGTCTGTATGATGGGATCCGGTCAGGAGAGCGTCCTGAGGCACTGACAGGGGTAGACAGTCTGACAGCTTTCAGATGTAACAATTGCCTGGTTCTCGGCAGATGATGTACCGAGCGTGGGCGTGAGAGCCCAGTGTGTTCCTGTGAACTTCCCTTGCTCTAGGTGTTTCTTCTGCCAGGAACACCTTGCCCACTACCCCGACTAGAGCCTCCAGTCCTCAATAAATCCTAGGCAGGCTTCAAGACCCAGTTCAACATGACCCTACGTCTCCCTGCCTCCCTGTCCCCACCCTTCTCCATCTAACACTTGTCAGCACAGACTCAAGAGGCTTTGGGCCATTCCCTCCAGGGTAGAGCTGAGACCCCAGCCCTCTGCCGGGGATTAAGGGACAAATAAATGCATGCATTCATTCAGCAAGTGTCAGAAGTGACTAGGACCTTCTCCTCTAAACCAAGGAAATCATTAGTAGTAGATCAGTGGACAGTCCTGTTTGCAGTGCTAATTTGAAGGCTGATAATCTTTTGGCTTAAGCAAGATGCAATCCTTTGATAAGAGCCTTTATTGTGTTGCAGTATTGATTGAGGGTGGGCCCCTGCAGGGGAATGCCTGAGTGTGCAATTCATGCATAATTCCTTAAGTAAGTTGGGCACATTTTTCTCTTATTGATGAGCATTATAATGACTACAATAAACCAAGGAAACCTCAGGTGAAACAACGTATCATTACGCTTGTCAATAGAGGTGTAGCCAGGACTTTAATGAACGTGTTTGCTAAACCCTTCTTTGTAAGGATGTCTGCCCAGGTTCTGATGAGAATATGAACTGGGTGACTCAGGACCATTCATTCATTCATTCATTCATCCACTCGTTCATTCATTTGGCATATCCTCAGCCCCACCACAGCCCTAGGCTCCATGCCAGGCGCCAGGGAAATACTTTGAAATGAGTAATAATCCCTCCCTAGCCAAGCTCATCTTTCTGTGACACCGGTGATCCCAGCATCTTCTTGTGCATACAAGCCCTTATGAATGGTGTATTAGGAGATGACAAGAGAAATGTGCAGGCCACGGAGAGTCTAGGACACACTTCCTAGAGGAGCTGACACTTGGGGGTTAAGTGGGATACTGAGCATTATGTTAATAGGTACCTGTATTTTTCCTATCCATCAAAGTAGTTAAAGCTTCAGAATGGCCAACAGGACAACTTGGGGTGTAGCTCAATGGTAGAGTGCTTGCTTGATTGGCCTGTGTGGCCGTGGGGTTATCCTCAGTGCTGCTAAAACAAATGAATAAATACATAAAATAAGGTCGCTGAACGACCAAAACAATTTTGAAAATGAACAAAGATATAGGAGTCACGCTTCCCGATTTTTTTTGTTTTGTTTTGTTTTTCCAGACAGGGTTTCTCGGTATAACTCTGGCTGTCCTAGAACCCACTCTGTAGACCAGGCTGGCCTTGAACTCAGAAATCTGCCTGCCTCTGCCTCCCAAGTGCTGGGATTAAAGGCATGTGCCACCACTGCCCAGCACGTTTCCCGATTTTAAAATTAACTGCAGGATTATATTTATCAAGCTCTCAAACTACGGCAGTAGGATGGAAGCAGCAGTTATGCTTAATTTAGCCCAGTGGGATCAGTTTAACAAGTCAGGATATTGGGTAAATCGGGCAATTTAGACATCTAAGACACAAGAAAGAGGAGGAAGAATTAGATTTCACAAAATAAAAATAAAAATGGGCTGGGGGTGTGGGTCCTCATGAGAGTGCCTAGCATGTGCAAAACCCTGGGTTCCATCCCCAGCGCCACAAAAATTAAACAAACAAAACCAGAATACTTTGGGGGATGGAGAATGTTTTGGTGTTCCCAAGCAAACACTGCTCTTCCGGAGGTCCTCAATTCAGTTCCCAGTGTTAACATAAATCATGGCTACGGAGAAAGAGACCTTCACTCCAGTGAGAGAGTCTGTGCAAGCAGAAGTTGACTCCAAATCAAGGGGGTGGGACAGTGGGCACTCAGTTTTTAACTTGGCGGTGACCGTGTCTTTCCCGGCAATAGCTGGTGTCCCACTTCACTGGCTTATTGGGTTGGTTACTCTTAAAAAGAATTGTCACAGCTCCAGGCCATCAAATTCCTAGAAGTTAGAAGGTGCTTTGTGTAAACAAAGATTTTACCAGGTGTTTGTGTGTGTGTGTGTGTGTGTGTGTGTGTGTGTATGTGGTTGAAACATTTGCATAAAAGTCTTAGGAGGGGAGGAAGAGAAGAATACTTAAATACCTCATTGTAAAACACAAGTTTGATAGTATTTGATAGAAACGACTTATATTTCTTATGCCAGACCCTACACTGGATGGCTGACGACTACGGGGAATTCCAACTCCAGGGGTTGTAGCTCCCTCTTTAGGCCTCCATAGGCATTGCATCCACGTGCACATACCCACAAAGGCACACACAGACATATACATGGCTAGCAATCATTTTAATTTTTCTTTATTAAAAGAGAGAAAACTTTTGTGGTAAGTGTGAAAGGCACATGCGCATACTCCCAGGACTCTTGGAGGTGGCGGCAGAGGATCGGGGAGTTCAAGGCCAGCCTGAGCCTCATAGCAAGTTTGCAGGCCAGCCTGTCATACGTGAGATAGTCTATCAAAAACAAAACAAAACAAAAAACAAACAACAACAAAAACCTCACGATCGAGAGGCAGCATGGTCAAATCATATGTTTACTACATTGAAATAATATAAGAACACTTACAGCTCAACAGTTAAATCAACTCAATTTAAAAGGGGGCAGAGGATTTGAACAGGTGTTTCTCTAAAATACATACACAAGCGGCTGATGGAAGCACACTCAGGCATTAATAGTCATCAGAAAAATGCAGAGCAAAACCACAGGAGGAGGACGCTTTCCATCCACCCAAATGGCTACCAAAAACCAAAAAAAATAAACAAACAAACCCAGCCTATAACAAGTGGTGGCAAGATGTAGAAAAATGGTGCCCCTCGTGCAGCTGGGGTGATTCAGCATTGTCTGGAGGCGTTACCATGGAAACACAAGCAAGGCACAGCCCTTGCCCTGGCCAAGCTAGGACTTATGAGAAATCTGTCCCCAAGTAAAGTAGCATGCCCGGGATGGTGAGCAATCCCTAACACTTACTAAGTGCTTTCCATGGGCGAGCCTGTCAGATCCTGTGAACGAGGCTCACCTGTGTTTCCTGGCTCGGAACAGAGGCGCTTCCACCATTGGACGCTGGTCTCCAAAGCCCTTGTCACAGCCATCTTTGTGAGCACAGCCCTGAGCCACTTGCTTACCTCCCTGACACCCGGTGACAAAGGCAGGGCTGTCCCTCCAGCTGTGCACAGATGGGAAGCAACCCAGAAGAGAAGTCCTGTTGTTACAGAGAGGGAGCTCTAAGAGGCTGAGCTTAAAGGCTCAAGGCTTCAGACAACCCACATGAACAAAGCTGGGCTTCCACAGCTGGTGTAGGAAATTCAGTGCTCCTTCCAAGAAGAGTCCCTGTGTGCAGGTCTGGAGTTGGTACCATCTGAGGAGAGCTCTCACAGATACAAATGGCAAGGTTTACAAAACTCCATGGCCTTGCGACTGTAGTCAAGGTCTCCCCAGGGTCCTAGAAGGGTCCTGATAAGCCAGGAGTATGTCATACAGAAGATTGGTACCAGCCTCCTGCCTCTGAGCTCTCTTTTGTGATGGGGGAAGGGTGGGGGTGGGGACTCTGTGTTCCCTGGCACCTAGAAGAACCCTGCTCTGAAGCCCAGACCAGACAGGCTCCACTCAGACCAGTGCCCTGCTCTGTCACAAACACACTCAGAGACCAATGGAGGAGCTGAGGCTCAGGAGGCCGCATGGCCTCGAACCTGTGACCACCATTAGCCAGCACCCCAGCAGGGGGCTTCGCTCCATCTCTCAGCCCATGCCCAAAGCAGAAGGCTGCAGGGTCCCAGCATTGGGAAGGCCTGTGAGTCTGGTACCGGGGAGGCAGATACATGGAGTCAGGGAGTGTTTCTGACAAAAATACTCATTTTACTGGGTGTGGTGACATGCGCCTGTAGTCTAGCAACTTGGGAAGTAGAGACAGGAAGGCTAGCCTTAGCCCTGGAGCTCAGGGTGCAACCTGTGAGACTTTGTCTTAAAAAGGAGGAGGCAGCCAGTAACAATAACATCGAGGAAATGAAGATAGTTCAATCAATCAATCAAGTATTTGACACAAGCAGAAAAGCCTGACTTTCATTCCCAGAGTCCAACTTAAAAACAACAACAAAACCAGACCCAGGCAGATAACAAGTGTTTATCATCCCAACGCTGAGGAATTGGAGAAAGGTGGCCCCCAGGGTTTGCTGGCTGGCCAGCTTAGGAGCTCAAGTTCTAGGTCAGTGAAAAAGTGTGACTCAAAGGACAAGGGGGTTGGTACCTGAGGAACAATACCCAAGGCTGGTAACACACACACACACACACACACACACACACACACACACACACACGGGGGTAGGAGGGGGAGAGAAAGGAGAGAGAGAGGGGGAGGGGGAGAGGAGGGGAGGAGGGGAAAAGGGAGGAGGGAGAGGGAGGAGGGGGAGAGAAGGGGAGGAAGGGAAGGAGGGAGAGAGGGGGAGGGGGAGAGGGAGGAGGGGGAGAGGAGGGGAGGGAAGAAGGAGGGAGAGAGGGAAACAGAGATGGAGACAGAGCCAGAGAGGGAGAGGGATAGAGTGGCTAAAATCTAAAAATCCAAAACACTAGAATGAAGACCAAGAGTGTAAACGCAATGAGGACCTAAGGCTCAGGGTGGACAGACCTAAGGCTCAGGGTGGACAGACCTAAGGCTCAGGGTGGACAGACCTTAAGAGCCAGAGGACCAGGGCGCTGGCTGTGAGGTTGTGTTTACTTGTAAGCTACACCCAAAGCTTCTCCCCAACATGGCTGCCTAAACAGAAGCTGAACCAGGCCAGAAACAATGGACGAATGGACAGGAGATCGCGAGGCCTCAACTCTACACGGAGACTTACAGGCCACCAAGGAATGCTGAGAAGGGAAGAAATAGCTTTGCTCAGAGAGCACAGAAGTGGGGGTTATCCAACACCAAATGGTCAGGGCCTGAAAACACACAAGCAAGTAACATACACACTACACAGGTTATGTTCAGGTTAGTGTGTGTGTGTGTGTTTATTAATGTGCACGCGCATGTGTATTAATCATGTATGATGAAAATGTAGGAAGGATGGAAGTGTGCAAAAGAACATGCAGGGCATGAAAGGGGAAGAGACTGGGGGTGGGGAGGGGAAGGGAAGTGGGGGTGGGGTGCAGAGGAGAAGCAGGAAACACACCTTATTTGAAAATGTCATAATAACATCTTATAGTTTGTTTGCTAACCAAAAAAAAAAAAAAAAAGCATGTGTCTAATTTATTTACCCTGCCGAGTCTTCCTCCCAGAAGGGGGCAAGGGTCAGATTCCTTTGTAACGTAGTATCATTTCCTGCTTCGGGACAGGCTCTGGCTATGTGATGGGTCAGAACGTGTCAACGGAGGAATTGTCATAGGGTGATAGGTTTGCTTTCTTGAGGTCCTCAAACTCACAGTCCCTCTCTCTGCCTTTAGCCTTCCAACCCGGGGTTACGGGTGTGTTCGCTCCACTCCCGGCTCAGGATAAATTCTTCTGGTCCTTTTATTTTCACGTTCCTACGTCCAGGCCCAGCAGCTCTTTATCATGTGCCCAGAGGCATTTCTTAAGTGTGGTCTAACTATCTTGCAGTTACTGACCCCTTCCACGGGGATCTGAGAGTCAAAACCATTTTCTGAATAATTCAGGATACCATTTGCGCTCTCAGCAGCAGTTGAGTTATGTGCAGTGGAGTTTTCCAGATGCGGCTTGGCATGAGATGTCACCATAGCACTGATGACTAACAGAGCGTGTACTTACCTGTGGTTTTATTTCCAATGCTAGGGATTGAACTCAGGGCCTGACCAATGCTAAGAATGTACTCTCCACTGAGCCACACCCAGCAGCCCCTGTGTGCCTTAGGACAGAGCAGCTCGAGGTGGGGATGTGGTTTTATTGTGAGAACACTTGCCTAGCCTGCGTGAAGTCCTGGGTTTGACCCCTGTTGCGGTATAAACTGGGTGAAGGGGCACACACCTGCAATCCGAGAACTCAGGAAGTGGAAGCAGGGGGATCAGGAATTTAAGGTCATCCTCAGCTACATGGGGAGTTTGAGACAGCCTGGGCTATATTAGTCCTCAGATGATAAATAATGCTCCTTGAAGACCTCAATAGATTTTAGAAGTCTAACGTGGCCCAAACTACAAAAAGTATGAGTACCGCTCATCCACACGTGTACATGTGAACTGCTCACCCACACGTGTACATGTGAACTGCTTACCCACACGTGTACCTGTGTACCGTCTAGATATGACTTTAAGAGTCTTTATTGCCTTGAAGTGATAGCAGCAGTTCATAGCACTGAACAAGAGCATTTTAAAAACCTTTTTAAAAATGACAGCAATAACTCATCCAAAACCACTTGTTTTGCTCGTACACCACACACAAAATGCAGAGATTCGCTCTGCATCCTCGTATTGCTTTGAGAATTATGTAGTAATAAATAGAAATTCATAAAACCACAAGAACTATTATGACTCAAAAGAGCTGTCAAATTTGATGACCAACAGGGCAAAATTATATAAAAATCTCTATTATAATGGAATAAGTGGGGACTTTATCATGACAAAGGCAAGAACACATCTTATGGGATAACAAACTTGGAGTAGTCTATGAATTTTGTGTGCATTTATGAGTGAACATTGCCTGCCCAGCACAGGGCATAGCAGTTTAATGTAGTCTTTCAGAGGTCTGCTGGCTCCCGGCTGCACACAGACCCTGGTTGCAAACACTCTCAGGCTTTGTCCTGTGGAAGTGTGTTGTCAGAGCTGGGAAGGTAGCCCAGAGGCAGAACGCTTGCCTAGCAAGTGCAAGGCTCTAGGTTTGATTGCCAGCACTGCAAAAAAAGAAGAAAGAAAGGAAAGGAAAAGAAGGGAAAGGAAAGGAAAGAGGGAGGTGGTGGGGGGAGAGAGAACAAACGCAGGCATGATATAGTGCTCAACGAAATTCTGGAGGCTGTAAGCAGGAACTTCTGAGGATAACCTGGGCTACATGGTGAGACCCTACCTCCAAAAATAAATAAAAAAAGAAAGAGAAAGAAAGAAAAAAGGCCGGGCAGTGGTGGCTCATGCCTTTAATCCCAGCACTTGGGAGGCAGAGGCAGGGGGATTTCTGAGTTCAATGCCAGCCTGGTCTACAGAGTAAGTTTCAGGACAGCCAGGGCTATACCGAGAAACCCTGTCTCGAAAAAAAACAAAAGAAAAAAGAAAAAGAAAAGACAGAAAAAGGTCGAGCAAGGCGTGGTGGTTCATTTTGAGCCCCTTTAATCCCAGCACGGGGGAGGCAGAGGCAGGTGGATCTCTGGGAATTCCAGGCCAACATGGTCTACAAAGTAAGTTCCAGGTCAGCCAGGTGGTAAGATGCATAGGGAGACTCAGTCTCAAAAACGGGGGTGGGGTGGGGGTGGGGGGAGCGGGGTGGGGGTGTGGGGAGCGGGGTGGGGGTGTGGGGAGCGGGGTGGGAGTGTGGGGAGTGGGGTGGGGATATATTTCGTTAGTGTGGCTGCTGGTCCTCAGTAGGTCCGGGTTCTGCAGGAGTCAACACTGGGCCTTCCTGGTACTGTCGACAGAGTCAATTTCGCACTGAAGCAGGATGAGTTTCTAGAACGTTTCGACCTCGCACTTTTGACCCACGTTCTGCCACCAGGAACTCTTAAGATGTGATCCTCACCCTGTTGGAATCACATTACTCTCTTGCCTCTTCCGTGAAAAGTCTCCATGCGGACATGTGGGAACCCTGTGGCGCCCGCAGTCTGCAAGGCAGACACTTCCCACGCACGGGGGTGGGGGTGGGGGTGGGGGGGTGTCAGAGCCCGAGCCCACTGGGGGACCATTGCCACTGTACCGCAGCGGTTCCTCGGAGGCTGCACAGAGGACCTCAAAATCCTGGGTGAAGAGGAAGGGGCACGGAGTCTCGCTGGAGTGTCCTGAGGGGCAGCGAAAGCCTCCGTTTTGGGTATCCCTGGCTCAGGAGAGCCCCAGGCCTGTGGTTCTCCTAGTTTGGCCGGTGTAGTCATGAGGCTTGGCTTGCCCAGGCAGTTACTCAACCCAGGTTGCCCAAAAGGCCAGCAAATGCAGGTCAGAAGGGCCTTGCCCAGAAGTTAGCTCACCTAGAGGCTTTACAGATAAGAGACAAGGTAGAGAGGGTGCAGGGTGCAGGGTGCAGGGGCGAGAGTCTGGGGAAAGCAGCTCACTGCTTGGCATGGTACAGAAAGAGGCACGAGAACAAAGCCAGGTCCCCTCTGAGGTATCTGGTTTCACCTAAGCTTTGCCTTGCTTTTTCCTCGCCTCACACTGAGGTAGTCGGGACTGCAACACCGGCCTGAGCTACGTAGTAAGACCCCCGTCTCAAAAACCAGAAGGTTCACGGAGAGTCAGGGAGGGTGGATCTCTCAGCCCCTGCCCGGCCCTGCCCAGCCAGGAGCACGGGAACTCAGTCAAAGGGTTAGAGGAGGAGACAGCCCGGCTAAGGTCCGCCCCGGTATCGGTTACCACTAAAGAGCAGCCCTTTTTTGGGGTGCTTTTCTCGGGTCAAAAGGTGACACCATTCCCTGGCCCCCAGGCACGTCAGGGCCAGGAGAGCAAGTGTACAGTCTCCACCCAGGGTGAAACTCCAAAATACTTGGAAACTGATTGAGCGAAGTAAGTAAGAGGGTTAATTCGGAAGGGTAGAGACAAAGTCAGAGTGACTGTTTGGGCCTGGCCCTGAGAGTCCTGGTGATGGTGGTACCAGGGTGTGGTCTGAGAGACTAAGGGCATGCCTGCTGCCTGTCAGACCTTGTTTCTTGCAAGAGTGACCCTAAACAATGTGTATCAAAAAAAAAAAAAAAAAAAAGCCGGGCAGTGGTGGCGCATGCCTTTAATCCCAGCACTTGGGAGGCAGAGGCAGGTGGATTTCTGAGTTCGAGACCAGCCTGGTCTACGGAGTGAGCTCCAGGACAGCCAGGGCTATACAGAGAAACCCTGTCTCACACACACACAAAAAAAAAAAAAAAAAAAAACCCAATGTGTATCTATTAAGTACCCACAGCATGCCCAATCAGAGCTGGCTACTAGGGGATTGTAAGATACGTGGTTCAATGGGGCTTACACTAGAGTGGGGACCACTTCTGCATGCTGACCAAGTCCTAATTAACAGGCAGACACAAGTCTTCTCACTTCTAGAGGGCTTGAGTTTCCTTAACGATAAAGTGAAGGTCGATGGTCTACTTATAACTTGTGTCCTCCTCCTTCCAAAAAAGTCTTTTAAAAAACAATTTCCAAATGAAACATAATTTTTGTTGAAGTGGAATTGGGGCAGGGGAGAAAAAGAAACAAAGAAACCAGTTAAAGGAGGAGGAGAGGCTGAGGATACCGTGGGTTGATGAGTTAGATACCAGTAGCATCCTGATTATGTTGCTACCAAAATGTATCATCTGAGCTTCCTGGCGGCCAAGGAGAAAGGGAATCAGACTGGTTTATATAGTTACCATTATGTGACAACATGAAATATATCAGGTCTTCCCGAGAAAAAGTTATTCCATTTTTTTGGCACAGGGTCTCCGGTAGCTCAGGGTGACCTTGAGGTAGCTATGTGGCTAAGGGTGACCTTGAGTTTCTGGTATTGTGACTTTTTCCACCTAAACCTTAGAGT
This sequence comes from Tokudaia tokunoshimensis, assembly GCA_036184795.1. NCBI lineage: Eukaryota > Metazoa > Chordata > Mammalia > Rodentia > Muridae > Tokudaia > Tokudaia tokunoshimensis. The sequence continues at coordinate 66,235,792 of BTHU01000018.1, read as the reverse complement.
TACAGGCACATGCTACCACATCCAGGGATCCTCTTTCACAAAAATAGCATAGATTACCATGCTGGGTCATGCCCTGTGTGGCCTTTTTTATCTTCTAAAGAGATATTTTTTTTTAAAGATTTATTCATTTATTAAGTACACTGTAGCTGTCTTCAGACATTCCAGAAGAGGGAGTCAGATCTCATTATGGATGGTTGTGAACCACCATGTGGTTGCTGGGATTTGAACTCAGGACCTTTGGAAGAGCAGTCAGTGCTCTTACCCGCTGAGCCATCTCTCCAGCCCCAAGAGATATTTTTACTTATGTATATGAATATTTTCCTTTCTTGTTTGTATATGCACCAAGCTGTCTGTAGTACTCACAGAGGCCAGAAGAGGGCGTCCGGTTCCCAGAAGCTGGAGTTATAGGCAATTGGGTGCTGCCAGATGTTGGTGTTGGTAATCGAACCCCCATCTTCTGCAAAAGCATCAGGTGTTCTAGCCCTTGGTACACACACACACACACACACACACACACACACACACACACACGTTCTTTGAAATCCCAAGCTAAAACAAACCTGTTTTTTTTTAAGTTGATTTATCTCAGACATTCTGTCACAGAAAACTAACAGAGCTGCTACGTCGACGTCGTTTACCTGATGATGTTTATGGTTATTTCTCCTGCCAGCCACCAAGAGATGCCACGGCTATAACACTAAACATCACTTGGCAAATGCATTTATGCCGGGGTGTCTGGTGGAAGGCAGTGAAGTCATTTGAGCCATGTTCTTTCTTTTTTTTTTTTCTTGGATATTTTCTTTATTTACATTTCAAATGTTTTCCCCTTTCCAAGTCTCCCCTTCAGAAACCCCCTATCCCATCCCCCATCCCCTGCCTCTGTGAGGGTGCTCCCCCATCCACCCACTCCCATCCTCCCGCCCTGGCATTTCCCTACACTGGGGCATTGAAAACCCTCAGTCCTGAGAGCATCTCCTTCCACTGATGTCCAACAAGGCCACCATCTTCTGCCACATATGTGGCCAGCGCCATGGGTCTGAGCCACGTTCTTGAAAGGGTTATTAAGACCTTGGCTCTTCATTTTCCTTCGTTCTAATTAAAGTTTTGAAAATATTCATTTTTATTTGTACACAGGCATGTGGGTACCCGTAGAGGTCAGCGACAGTGCCCAGTGCCCAGGAGATGGAGTTACAGGGAAGTTGTGAACCACCACTCTTCTCTGCTTCCCGGCAGTAATGGAGTGAGCAGGCTCCCTCTGCCACATGCTCCAGTCACGGTGCTCTGCTGACAGAGAGAAAGAGACAGAGGCAGAAGCAGAGAGACAGAGAGACAGAGTAAGAGACCAGAGACAGAGGCAGAGAGACAGAGAGAAGGTGTCAAGGAGCTTAAACTAGACTTGAATTATGTAGCATAGACTGGCTTTGAACTCATGATCCTTCTGTCTCTACCTTCCAAATGATTGAGATCACAGATAGACACCACCACCCTCAGGACACTTTGCCTTTCTTAGGAAACATCTTCCTATGTAAAGATTGGCTATCAATATTTATTTTATCAGCACCTTCCTGTATAAAATGGGGATAATAGCCCCTACTTCCTGGGGCTCCTTACTGTGAAATTACCCAAAATGATCTGAGACAAGGGCAGGGAAAGTTCTGTGGTCCCTGCAGCTAGAAGACATTCTCCATCCCGGTTGGAAGAACATCTGGGTCCAAAATTGTAAATCACTTTGCCTACACTTGCTTTTAGAACCTTTGTGGTTTTACTACACTTAAGTCTTTGATCCCCGTGGAATTTGTTTTGGCCCTAGGGATTGTGGAGCACTGCCTTCAGGGATTTCAGACAGATGCCTTCAGGGATTGTGGAGCACTGCCTTTGCTCCCTGAGTTAAACAGATGGGTTTGAATCTTTCTGTTCAGGTCCCCAGCATTGACATAACTTTTTTTCCACTTCTTTGTGCTCCGATGTGTAAGATTTGATGCCAACCCACTGGAAGACGGTTGGTGTCAATGGAGCAAGTTCCACCTCCCGGGGAATGAGCTTTCCTGCCCTTTTTGCTTACTGGGATTTTGTCCCTACTGTGTAACATGAAGACAAGGGTAGATGCTACTACCTTAGGCCCTTCTATCTGTACACAGGTTTGTCCTAGAAATTACAGAGCACATGTAGCATTGAGGGATCTGTCGGAGAAGAGAGTTATCAGTTCCTGGCCAGCCCTGCCCTCGCCCTAACCATGGCTACCCTTCCTTGTACAAACCCCAAGGATCTGCAAACCAACTGCCTCCCATCCCAAGATACCTTTGCACCAGGAAGGGAAGGCAAAGTCCAAGGGAAGCTGCTTGAGGGACAGTGGGCAGGCTACTCCACACCTGAAATGCTAACCCTATTTGAGTACTGACTCCAGAGCCCTAAACCCACCCAAGAGAACAAGGCCTGGAGAGTCCTGGACAGCCCTGCACCATAGACAGGAGAGAGCTGTGGCCTGTGTGACCCTGGCCTCATGCAGATACACAAAGGAGGGCAAAATTGGGCTTCGAAGTGGCCGGACCTGGGTTCAAATCTCTGTCTTGCCACTTACCCTGAGCATACTTAGCTTCCAGAGTTTCCCGGTGAGTGAAGTTGGGAAGACTTTTATGACAAATTAAAGCCTAGGGGAATAGGAGGAGTCCATTTGAGGATACCCCATGTTCACGCTCAATGCCTAGGGAAATAGGAGGAGTCCATTTGAGGATACCCCATGTTCACGGTCAATGATGTCCAGATGCTGGGACTTAAACAAGCTAGGGCAGGATGCAATGGAAGGAGATTTGGGTTTGGGAGTCAAACCCCACCCATGTTGGCATCCCAGCCATATAACCATATCTGTACCTATGCTCAGGGCACTTAGCGGGACCCCTGTATAGTAGCTCACAAGACTCAGTGAAATCACTGTCCTCCCAATGTGCATGGTGTTCCAGTAAGCCAACTCCCCCCCAGCATGCAACAGAGCCCTGTGTTCCGCCCTGGGGGAAGAAGGCTTACATCTGCTGGATAGATTCACTATCTTAACACATGTGGTAATGATCCCACAGCCCCAGCGGGAATCTTACCACAACTCGCTCTCACTCTCCGTTCATTCGATTAGAGTCTAGACAGCAGCCTTCAAGGGGCCTTTCCCAGCCCGGCGGCCACGCCATCCCCAGCCAATCTATAACTGCCATCAATAAGTACCAGATAAAATTTCAGACGGCTAAATCTGAATCTCGGATGAGCACTCTTGTAGTGTACGTATACCCCCGATACTGCCTAGAACATGAATTGAAAAAACAAAACAAAACGATGACAACAACAAAAAAAACCCCTGTTGTTTGTCTGAAATTCAAGTTTAATTGAGTCCTGGATGTTTGTCTGCTGAGGTTGGATCGCTGTTGCAATCGGCACACCAGTGTGCGTTTGCGAAACGTCTAAAGTGGCCATTACATCAGCTCCGTGTGCGCTCTCTGCTGATGACGTCACACTAGAAGCCTTAAGCCATGGTGCTCCTTTTGACAGGTGTGCCCTGGTGGTGTATTTGGCACAGCGGAAGGAGCTGTGTGGTGCTCCTGACTGGGGCAGACCTGGGATCAGGGAGAGTAGGGGGAGGTTTATTGGAAGCTGGTGAGAGTCTGGCACTGGGAAGCCCTCAGTGAACAATGTCATTATTAGTATCCCCCCCCCCCAATTAGCTTGTGCTAATTGAGGGCACCCATGGATCATCACAATGCCAGTCAGAGCCTGAAGATCCCACACAGACCGTACATCTGTCTGAGTTTACCTCCTCGCCTGCGGGACTCTGCTCCTCTCACAACCGCCCAGGCCAAGGATGGTTTTGTTTACCTTGAATTCCCAGGAAGAAATTCAAGAGGAGCCTATTTTGGTGAAGGTTACTCACTGGTGTCCCCTCACTGGGGCAGATGCTGGTCACATGTGCGTCCTGCTGGTGTCCTGCTTCCTGTCCCCTAAGTTACAAATACTTGGGGCCCAAGGAAGGAATCAGGAAGGGCAGATGGGCAGCCAAAGAGGCTGAAGACCCCAGGGATTAAGGAGATGTGAATCTATGGCCTGTTCGTACACCTACTGTGATGGGCAGGTCCCTAACAGTGAAGGTGAGTGGGGGTCACCAGTGATCAGAATGGAGTGTGTGCATCAAGATCAGAGTCAAGGTCCTCAGGGCAGTCTGGGAACAGCAGTCATTGGTAGAAGCCTCTGATCAGAGGCTTATCTCTCTGCACAGCCCAGCTCTGGCCATATCAGCTATCCTTTCACACATACCCCCCCACCCCCCGCTACCCACTCCTCCCTGCCACCACCCCTCCGCCACCCCACCCCTGTCACCCTCCTCCCACCTCAGGACATTTGTTATTGCCTTTTGTACTGGCTGGTTTTGTGTCAACTTGACACAAGCTGGAGTTATCACAGAGGAAGGAGCTTCAGGTGAGGAAATGCCTCCATGAGATCCAGCTGTAAGGCATTTTCTCAATTAGTGATCAAGGGTGGGAGGGCCCCTTGTGGGTGGTGCCATCCCTGGGCTGGTAGTCTTGGATTCTATAGAAAGCAAGCTGAGCAAGCCAGGGGAAGCAAGCCAGTAAGCAACATCCCTCCATGGCCTCTGCATCAGCTCCTGCTTCCTGACCTGCTTGAGTTCCTGTCCTGACTTCCTTTGGTGATGAACAGCAATGTGGAAAGTGTAAGCTAAATAAACCCTTTCCTCCCCAACTTGCTTCTTGGTTATGATGTTTTGTGTAGGACTAGAAACCCTAAGACACTTTTGATATCCTGAAACACTCTTTCTGAGTGAATCCATTCGGCTATCTCCTCCTCCTCCTCCTCCTCCTCCTCCTCCTAGGGCCCTTCTCACTAGAGTGTAATCCCTCGGCTCCTGTTACTGTCCTGGCTTTTTACGCCTGGCCACCTTGCCTCAGCTCTCTTCCTCTTTCCACAGCACCTCTAACCACTAAAGACTCCATTTGTTTGGCTTCCTGCCTGTTTGCTGATCATACCCCAAGCCGGCAGAACTGCACCTGGCCAAGCAGATGCTTGACAAACACTGGACGTCTTGAAACGAATGTGGAAGAATCTTGCAAACCTTATTTCTAAGCAGTATGCCCGCTAGAGTTTCCTCCGGAGCTTGTTAAGACTCGCTGGCCACATTCCCTTCCCTAGACCTCCAGAATCGGTTTGAGACATTCTCCAGGTTCTTGGATACCACACTCTGGTACAGTCCCCCTCACTGAGCACCTGGTTTGTGAAGTGCCTTCGGAGCCTGCCCTGTGCAATGTCACAGTCTAATAAGGGGCCGAGCCAGTGTTCCGAGAGGTCTGTGCAAGTGAAGCCTTTTCTAGGTTTGGGGCCTCTGTGGTCCAGCCTGGAGGACCCTACATCTGAGGCAGCAAGTGCTATTGCTTTGTTTGGTATTTCGCACCCCAGCATATCCTAGTGCCAAGTACCTAGCTAGAATAGTCCTGTTCCTGATTCCTGTTCCTGGTTAGCAGGGCAGTTTGGGTTGTTCTCATCTCCCAGCAAGGCCAGGAGAGCCAGAAATCAAGGATCCCTCAACCCTCCCGAAGCCTGGAGTTTTGGAGTGATGCCCTCAGGTTGCTGCCGCATTGTTTATTGTAACCAGAGCCAGGATTGTGACCACTTGCGGTCTGCTTCCTGGGTGTGATGCAGGGAAGACAGAGGATTCCTCCCAGAGATGCAGCTCTGGAAGTTCCCTGTAAACTACAGCTCCTGTGTAAACTCAAATCGCTCGGACCTCATCCGCCTCATCCCTGACATCTCCGCAGCACCCTCTACCCCCAGGACAAAGCTCTGGCTCCTGGGCCTGAAACCCAAGCTCCTCCTTCCTGACCCCAGTCCTGTTCCTGTACTTGCTGCCACTCCTCTGTCCACACCCTTCCCCATAGCCAGAGTTAGTCACCAGCTCGAGCCCAACACCGTGTCACATCTCACACCTTTGCACAAGCTGTTCCAGGGCCGAGAGTCCCCCCTCCCTGCTGCCCTGAGACACCAGCATCACCCTGCTTTCTTGTCTGTGCTGATGTGGTGTTGGGCAGCAGGTTAGATCCTGCAGCGGCCGCCTCCCGGCTCAGTGACCTCAGCGAAGTTATTTATGTTTTTCTGCCTCGGTTTCTTCCTCAACAAGATGGAAAGGAAAACAAAACCAGCCCTTTCCTGGGGGGGGGGGCGGTGGTGGCGGGGGGTAGAGAATGGGGCAGGTGGGGGTGTGTGTGTGCTGATGTGCTGATGCAGGGAAAAGCTGTGGCTTTTGGCTTTGGCTGCCCAAGGGGTTCACCTCCGAGAAGGGATACCTCCGAGAAAGCAAGACAACTGCTAAGGACCAGCCCTTAGGATGCAGCCATATGGCAGCGGCAGCGAATCTCAATAGAAACAGCATTCGGAGTCAATGATGGTGGCCAGAGCTGAGGATGGAGCAGGAGCAAGTGACAAGGAACTGGAGAGTTGGGAGAGAAGATGGGGAGGGAAGCTGTGGCGGCAGGAGTACTCTCAGCCCCTGCTCTGTGCCGGCTGCCTGTGCACCACTCTGAGGAACCCCTCCCTGGTTCCCATGGTGCGTCCTTCTGCGCTCACCAGAGCTGGGCTCGCAGGGTCCTGGCAGAGTGTGGGCCGTGGAGTCAGACATGGCGCCCGGCGCGCATCGGGCGCATGCGCAGCCACTATCGCTCTCTTATACTCACAGGAACTACTACTGTCTGCTCTGGAGTCAGGTCACCCCAGGCTCAAGCGCGTGACCTGGGATAAAGCACACAGCCACTGTGACTAGCACATGGCTGAGGTGTGAAGGAGGTACGGACGAAGCTCAGGGACCTGTGACTGATGTCACCGAGGTTGGCAATGTCTGTAATCATGACATCATTCCTTCCCCTGTTGGGTATATTTGAAATTTTCAATCATAAAACGTAAAAGGAAACCTGAATATGAAACCATGCTTCGGAGCTGGAGAGATGGCTCCGCGGTTAAGTGTATTGACTGCTCTTCCGAAGGTCTTAAGTTCAAATCCCAGCAACCACATGGTGGCTCACAACCATCCGTAATGAGATCAGACGCCCTCTTCTGGTGTGTCTGAAGACAGCTACAGTGTACTTACGTATAATAATAAGTAAATCTTTAAAAATAAAAAAACAAACAAACATGCTTCATTACGTGTCCAAAGTGTTCCGCCTCAGTTCTCCAGAGGCTAAGGGATTAAAACTGTCCAATGAAAAATCACAGACTTGGGGATGGCTCAGTAGGTTTGATTCTCAGAATCTGTAAACAGCAGATCTGGTGCTGCACCTGTAACGCCAGCCCCCCCACCCGGGGGTGGGGTAGGCTGGATAGGCAGAAGCTGGGAGTGCAGAGGCCAAGTATCCACAGCAGAAGCAGCAAAGGCAAGAGAGGCTCTGCCACCCAGGGGAGAGTCAGCTCCTGAAAGTTGTTCTCTGACTCCATGCAGGTACCGTCCGGCATCCATGTGACTGTACTCACAAACACACAAAGTCAAAACTGAGGGAGCCGGAGAGATGGCCCAGTAGCTGCGTGCCTGCTTCTCTTCCAGAGGACCTGAGATCAGTTCAGTGCTTACATCAGACGATTCACAACTGCCTGTAACTCAAACTTCAGGGCATCAGACTCTCTCTTCTGGCTTCAGAGAGCAGTTCCACACACCTGGCCTTCATTCACACAAACAGACACAGAAACACAGACGCACAGACACACATACATATAATCATTTTATTATCTATTTACTTAGTTATTTACTTATTTTGAGACAAGGCCTCTCAATGTAGCTCTGGCTGTCCTGGAACTCTCTATGTAGATCAGGCTGGCCTAAAGTTGTAGAGATCTTTAATCCCAGCCTCCCAAGTGCTGGGATTAAAAGTGTGCATCACCACACCTGGCAAACTACAATTTTTTTTTAAATTAAAAATATAACTTGTTTTCAGTCATTGATTTACCTAACCACCCTGGGTGGAAGACTTGGCCTATTGCCATGGGCCTTTTACTTTTTTAGGATTGTGTGTGCATGATGTGTGTGTGTGTGTGTGTGTGTGTGTGTGTGTGTGTGTGTGTGTATGTATGTACATCTTTTGAGAGCTGCTTCCCTCTTCCCCCTTGTTCTGCTGTTGTCATTTTAGGCCACAAGTTTCCCTGGCAATTCTCCTGTCTGTCTTGCATCCCGTAGGAATGTTGGGACTACAGACATGCCACTGAATCCCACTTTTTTCCCCACAGGTCCATGCTTCTGGCTTGGAGAGAAAGCACTTTTACCCCACGAGCCACTTGTGGGGTAAAATTTTAAAAATTTATTTATTTGTTTTATGTATGTGAAGACACTGTTGCTGTCTTTAGACACACCAGAAGAGGGCGTCAGATCTCGTTACAGATGGTTGTTAGCCACCATGTAGTTGCTGGGAATTGAATTCAGGACCTCTGGAAGAGCAGCTGGTGTTCTTAACAGCTGAGCCATCTCTCCAGTCCACTTGTGTCCATTTTTAAATTCAGGAAAATAAAGTCTGAAGAAGCCAACTAAGTTGCCCAGGCCATGCCTGGCTAGTGAAGTTGCTGAGATCTGAAGCCCGGTGGTCCATCGTCAGAGTCCTGGGCTACCATGCTACAGCAAGCTATAAGTTATCTATCCATGTTGGGAGCCACTCTCGTGGGCTACCCATCCTTTACATGGCCTCCTGATCATCTGTCCTGTCTGGGTGATCCTGGGCTAAGCTGGGTGAAAGGACAGGAGACTGAAGGACAGGAGAAAGGAGAGAGACCCTTGCTAGGATACACTTTCTTTCAGGTTGATACAATGTTTGTAACCTTGAGTTCTTACCATATCAACACTTCTTTCCCATCCCTCAATTTTAATCCTTTAGATACTTAGTAAACCCTTCGCCTTTGGTTCCATGTGACTCCCAAAATTCTTTCCTCAGCATAGTCAAGCCTCTGGCTTTAACTGAGCGGAAGTCCCTAAGATGGAAGGGAACTTCTCAGCCCATAGGTGGCTGTTGGACAGTCTCTCTGTTGCTGATGACAAGAAGAGGCTTTCTGAGGGTGTGGACCATGGGAAGTTGTCAATAGGACCCCACCTCGAGAGTCAAAGCACTCAAGGACACTGCCCCTGAAAGTTGCTGACCTATGAACCAGCCAAGGGTGGGACCCAGGTTGAAGAGGGCACGGAGTGAGCCAGGCTGGGGTTCCTGAAGTTTCCTCTTGCCTGACTGCTAGCACAACCTTCACCACCCTGACCTGGCTTGGGACAGCTCCTGTACCACAGTCTCTTAGGTGAGAGCATTATTGGAAGACCCAGGCACAAGAGGCCCAGGCTGGTGCTCAAAGACCATCTGGAGGAACACAGAGCTCCTCCTCAGACACCGGGAGAAAGGGAAAGGCTGGGTGCCAGGAGCTCAGTGCCCCTTACTGCCTACCCTTAGTGTCTTCCAGCTACCCCGGGGTGTATTTGTGGGTGCACAGTATGGTCTCCTTGCCTCTGGAAGATTTCAAGGATTAAAATCCCCAGATAGGCCTAGCAGCAGTGGCAGATGCCTTTAATCTCAGCAGAGGAAAGCAAATCTCTGTGAGCTGGAGGTCGCTCTAGCCTATAGAGTGAGTTCCAGGACAGCTAGGACCGTTATGCAAAGAAACCATGTCTCGAAACCCCACCCACACACCTACCCCAAAATCTCCAAATACTGGGAGTTGCGGAGCCACCCCGGCCTCTGCAGTCTGTCAGCCTCTCAGTCTTTGCCATCCATGTTTCCTCTCCAACTCATCCCTCACCTCACTGTTGAGTGTACGAGTGTTTCTGAGCACTGTGACAGGAGCCGCGTTTGTTTCTGCAGATGTGAATGGAGCGTTGGTTCCCAGGTTTCTCACAGCCTCGGGGAGGCAGCCCTGTCAACAGAGAATGCAGGGCAGAAGGGAACAGACACATTACCTACCATTTTTCTCAGGTGCTACCTCAGGCTTGACTATGTCCTAGATTCCATCCCACACCCCTGACCCTGGCCTGGTCCGGATCTATTCTAGGGTGTGATAGGCTATGAGTCTCCCCACATCTCCCTGTGAGTTTACCCTCAAATGAATGAGAAGTAGGAAGGGGTGCAATTTAGATCAGCTGCGTCCAATAGAGAGAAATATAATATAAACACAGACACACACATGCAATTTAAACTCCTTTAACGACTGCATTGAAATTTTTTTTTAAATAAAATCTATTTTGGTAATGTGCTTTATTTAACTCAATATACGTGAAATATTACCCTGCCAACGTGCAATCAATAGGAAAAGTTATTAATAAAGTGATTTCTGCTTGTTTTTCAACGTCCTTAAATCTCAGCGTACAGTTCGCATCTGTGACTCGTCTCACTTGGGGTGAGACACAGGTGAAGTGCTCAGTTGTCCCACGCGGTTGGTGGACGTCATACTGGACAGCCACGTCTACCTGTGGTATCTCAGTTTCCAATTCCGTTGTGCGAGAAATAGCCTCTCTCCTTGGGCGACTTTCACGGGAAGAAGAGGGTGACACAGCCTCTGATCCCTGCCCAGAATCTGAGCTGGTTACCAGGCAGGAGCACAGGCTTAAACTCTGGCGCATTAACCAACCAGAGACTCTTAACACTAAAGGTGTGGCCCACTAGCCAATCAGAGAGCTGAGAGGCTGGGAACGCCCGGAGTCCCTTCTGCCTGGGGCCTCCCCTGTGAACCCTGTGCTGTGCCTAGAGAGGCCCCCCCCTTTCTCTGCTGTCTTTTCCCCATGGAATGCGTCCATCCCAGAATTCTGTGAGCAAAGCAAGGACTGCAGTACAGAGAAAAGACCGGAAGAGAGCATGGGCTTGGTTTTTTGGACTTCACTCTGGGTTTTAGAACTGAATAACTATTTTCTTCTTTTTAGTTTTCTACATTTTGTTTTTTTTTTCTTTTTAAATGTACCCCCTTGGGCCTGAGCCTTGTACTTGCTATGCAAGTTCTGAGGTACACTTCCAGCCCCTTCAAAATTCTTAAAATTCTTAAACTATGTAATTTAATAATTTTTTTAAGTTATGAGCATGTATTCATTACTTATTAATTGGAAAAGGTAATTTGTATTCGTATTTGGTTAAATTCTGCCTCACCTCCAAAGACTGTAAAAATGCTCAGTTTGGAGGACTTCCAGGGTCTAGTGTGCCCCGTCCTCTGTCCTGTTGTGGCTCACTCACAACTGTCCAGGCTGAGTGTAAGTGGACTGACCTATTTACGTCCCTAGGATTCTTTTTTAATGTAGTTTAATTTGTGTGTGTGTATATGCTGTGTGTGTGTGTGTAGTGTGTGTGTGTGTGATGTGTGTGTGTAGTGTGTGTATGTGATGTTTGTGTCTGTGTATGTGGTGTGTGTGTGTGTGTGTGTGGTGTGTATGTGATACGTATGTAATGCGGGGGGGTGTATGTGTGTGTGTGTGTGGTGTGTGTCTGTGTATGTGGTATGTGTGTGTGTGTGGTGTGTATGTGATGTGTATGTGATATGGGGTGTATATATGTGTGTGTGTGTATGTGTGTATGTGTGTGTGTGTGGTGTGTATATGATGCGTATGTAGTGCGAGGGGTGTATGTGTGTGTGTGTGGTGTGTGATGTGTGTGTCTGTGTATGTGGTATGTGTGTGGTGTGTGTGTGTGATGTGTATGTGATATGGGGTGTATATATGTGTGTGTGTGTATGTGTGTATGTGTGTGTGTGGTGTGTATATGATGCGTATGTAGTGCGAGGGGTGTATGTGTGTGTGTGTGGTGTGTGATGTGTGTGTCTGTGTATGTGGTATGCGTGTGGTGTGTGTGTGTGATGTGTATGTGATATGGGGTGTATATATGTGTGTGTGTGTGTGTGTGTATGTGTGTGTGTGGTGTGTATATGATGCGTATGTAGTGCGAGGGGTGTATGTGTGTGTGTGTGGTGTGTGATGTGTGTGTCTGTGTATGTGGTATGCGTGTGGTGTGTGTCTGTGTATGTGGTATGTGTGTGTGTGTGGTGTGTATGTGATATGGGGTGTATATATGTGTGTGTGTGTATGTGTGTGTGTGTGTGTGTGTGTGTGTGGTGTGTGATGTGTGTGTCTCTGTATGTGGTATGTGTGTGTGGTATGTGATGTGGTGTCTGTGTGCCCATGCTACAGTACATGTTGAGGCCGGAGGACAACTTTTGGGGAAGTTAGTTTCTTTCCTTCTGCCTTGTTACCTTGTTTTGAGTTGGGGTCTCTCCTGCTGTTTTGTTTTTTTGGTTTTTTTTTTGTTTTGTTTTTTTGTTTTTTTGGTTTTTTGAGACAAGGTTTCTCTGTGTAGCCCTGACTGTCTTGGAACTCACTCTGTAGACCAGGCTGGCCTTGAACTCAGAAATCTGCCTGTCTTTGCCTCCTGGGAATGCTGGGACTAAAGGCATGTGCTACCACTGCCTGGCTTTCTCTTGCTGTTTATGTCTGCTGCACTATATAGTTGAGCTTCCCAGCTAATTCTCCTGTCTCCACCTCCCAACTCTGAAGGAATGCTGGGTTACAGACGGGAGCCACCATCCACCTCTTTTAAGAGGGTTCCGGGACTGAACTCAGGTCATCAGTGCTGTGTCCACACACTTGTACCCACTGAGTCATCTTGCTGGCTCCCCTCCCCCCAACATCTGAAGAGTGGGTTTGCATTTTGGCATTCATATGGGACTTGACATAGTGTCTGTCACGGAGAGAGCTCACACTGTGGGCTGGGTGTGAGGTCAACTACAGCCCAAGGCTCCAACTGAGCTGGTTGCTGTAGGATTCTGTAGTCCTGTCTCCTCCTTATACGTTATTAAATGTATTTGTTTGGTTTTGCGTGTGCTATGTGTATAGTGGATACATGTAGCACAGGCATGATGGTATGTAGGTATTCACGGGTTCACAGAGACCAGAGCAGGTTATCATGCTTAGTCTATATAGAACTATCTGTCTTATGACCTAGAGATGGGGTCTTTCATGGAAGCCCCCTCTTTTGCTAGGCTGGCTGGCTGGTGAGCTCTCAGATTCTTCTTGTCTCTGCTCCTCAGCGCTAGGTCACAGGTGTGAACAGCGACATCTGGCTTTTTATGTGGACACCAGGCATCCAATTTCAGGCTCCTACACTCTCAACCGCTGGCCCATTTCCTCATCCTCTTCATTTTCTTTTTTTTTTTTTTTTTTGGTTTTTCGAGACAGGGTTTCTCTGTGTAGCCTTGGCTGTCCTGGAACTCACTTTGTAGACCAGGCTGGCCTCAAACTCAGAAATCCTCCTGCCTCTGCCTCCCAAGTGCTGGGATTAAAGGCGTGCGCCACCACCGCCCGGCTTCATTTTATTTTTTTTAACAGATATATAAATGTTTCTTGTTAAGTCAAACTACTCACCTCCCAAAAATTCCAAAACCACTAAGCCTCTCACAGGAGGACAGACACCTTGAGAGATCACACTTTCCTTCATGTGCACCTGGTGCCCCTCTTTGCCTCTGAATTGGTTGGCGTCTGCCTTAGGGAGACTGGACTCACACACTCTGGTCACTTTACCTCTAGTCTATCAATGTCTCTCTGTCTCTCTGTCTCTGTCTCTCTCTTTCTCTCTGTCTCTCTCTGTCTTTCTCTCTGTCTCTGTGTCTCTCTGTCTTTCTCTGTCTCTCTGTGTGTCTCTCTGTCTCTCTGTGTCTGTCTCTCTGTGTCTGTGTCTCTGTGTCTCTCTGTGTGTCTCTCTGTCTCTCTGTGTCTGTCTCTCTGTGTCTGTGTCTCTGTGTCTGTGTCTCTCTGTGTCTGTGTCTCTCTGTGTTTCTGTCTGTCTCTGTGTCTCTGTCTCTGTGTCTCTGTCTCTGTGTCTTTGTCTCTGTCTGTCTCTCTGTCCCTCTGTCTCTGTCTCTGTATCTCTGTCTCTTTGTCTCTGTCTCTTTGTCTCTCTGTCTCTGTTTCTCTGTCTCTGTCTCTGTCTGTCTCTCTGTCTCTGCTGTCTCTCTGTCTCTGTCTCTGTGTCTCTCTGTGTCTGTCTCTGTCTGTGTCTCTGTGTCTCTGTCTCTGCATGTCTCTGTGTCTCTGTCTCTCTCTCTCTCTCTCTCTCTCAGCAGACCACACTACGTCCCAGTCTCCATGGGTCTCCTATGACACAATGTGATGCTTGGCACACTGCTTGAGTGAGCAAACAGGTGGAGAGAACCAGGGATGGAGGGCATCGGATGCAGCCTTTTTCGTAAAATGGGAGCCTGAGCTGCGTCATCCGGCCTAGAGCCAGGAAAATTCTGTAAATCTGCCTTCCTGCCTCAAGCCGATGACTGTCGGCTGTGCCGCAGAGGTCTTCTTTTTCTTTTTTCTTTTTTTTTTTCTTTTTCTTTTTTAACATGCTGCTCGAACACCTGAGACAAGCCCTGAGATCTCTCCCTGCTTCACAGTCCCACACTGCCAGCGAACATCACACTACAGAGACACCACTGAAATATTTATGAGGCTCGCGGCCGCTCTTAGCTCGGGAGAAAGGGGGAGGCACTGTACTTGCTCAGTGCCTAAGGCCTGTCACATCACACACAGAGCCTCTTAGCTCCGTGAAGGAGCTATCATTAGCTCCACTTAACCTCAAGAACCCCAGACACTGAGGTATGACTGCACAGCGGGTGGCACTTGGAGCCCTTGCCTCTGACTGCCAGCCTAGCTCCAGCCCCTTCTGAAAGCAGAAACCCTTGGCAACTCACCCTGGGCAACTTACAGGGCCTCCTCTGGAAGGCTGAGCTTCCAGTCTAAGGTGGAGATTAGCAGAGGCCTTCCACTGCTGGCAGATGATTGGAAGATTTCTAGTATACGGCACTTGGTGTGAAACCTAGCTCATGAGGAACAACTCAGTATGTGTTGGCTACTGTTACCTCCATGGACCTAGTCCCATAGTGGGTGGTGAAGGGCTTGGGAAGGCACAGAGTCCCTCACTGCAAGGAAGCACTCCAGGACAGGACATACGTCTTAGTCTCTCTCCTGTCTCCATGGGGCTTAAGCCTGGGGTGCCTCCTCCCCCCATCATGTCCTCGCCTTGGGAAATAACTTGTGCACCATTATCTTTACCACTTCCCACAGGCACAGGCCCCAGACAACCCTGCCCTGTAGGCATTAGCCTTAATTAGGTTCAGCATCATCTCTGTCCCAAAGCAGAGAGGACACCTCCCCTTTCAGCCCCTCCTTATAATTTCCAAAGTCCTCTCCAGCCCAGAAGGGGTCTGCTGGTCCCAGAACCTCTGTGCCATGAGGTTCTCCCGACTTCCAGCCCTAGAGTCACTCGGTTTGTCTCACTGTCTCACAGTCTCTGGAGGCATCCCTGAACCGCCCCCTCCCATCTAAGCCACTGTCATTCTTCTCTGGGCAGAGGTCTCAGACTGAGTCTGCTTTCCCCCTTCCCCCAATGTTTGCTCACTTGTGCTGTAAGGCATACGGGTTGGATACACTAAGTCGAAGGAGTTAGGCGAGTTCCCAGGCAACCCACAATGTTGCTAGGCCAAGTGATGCTGAGAAATGGCCTTATCTAGCAGCCCCAACATCTCCCACCTTTTAGGAGAACAGTGGGAAGAACAGAAGAGCCTGCTGAGAGGGGAGGCAGTCATGAAGACCACACCAGCACCTATCTATCTCTTCCCAGAGACCAGACCAGCCTCCCGGCTAAGCCGTTCCACCAGCTACAGGTCATGAACAAGATCTGGCATGGGAGAGGCCTTGGCCCTTCTGGCCTAGCTGGGTTTTTGTTCTTCCCAGTCATTGCCTTCTTGAATCAGAACCAACATCCCACCTATTCCTCTGCAGGTGGTTTTTCTTCCTACTGAGTTCCTCTTGGAGTCTAAACACTTACCCAAGGAAATTAATTTCTTATTCTTATTCTTGTGTGTGGATGTGGGGGTGTGTGTGTGCATGTACAGGCTGAGGAGGTCACAGAGTGAGAAAAACATATTTGCTAAATTCTGACCTGACCTCAGGCTAAAACTAAGGTCAGACTGACCTCATGTACGGTATTTGTGAAACTTATGCAACCCCGTGTTATTCTGTTTCAGTAACCACAGGCTTTCTGCTCCACAATGAAACAGAAACACCTTGGTAACACAGTTGTGCCCTTGTCTTACTAAAGTTCATATCCTTTCATGCTTGCTGACAGCCATCACCAAACTTATGGTTTTATCCCGCTGCTCACTCAACTCGGGGCCTCTAGACTTGTCACAGGAGTGTGTGCCCTAGGTCAGGTCTGTGTGGCTTAATAAAAACTTCTAATTCGTAATGAACTCATCCTGGTCTCCTTCCCTTGGGTGAGAATGGCCCAGTTACAGCAGTCAGAGGGCAACTTACTTTTGAAACTTGTTTCTCCAACAGTGGAGTCTGGGGATCGACCTCAGATCATCAGGCACTTGGGGCATGTATCTTTCCCCGCTGAGCCATCTTATTAGCCCAGGAAATAAATTGTAGTGGTAGAGTTTTGAGCCTGGTAGAACAGAGGTTGCCATGGGTCCTCAAATCCCACCTCTTAGACAGGTGTCTTTGTGCCTGTGAACATAGCAGCTGGGCTAGCCGGATTAGCCTCCTGTCTCCCCCGGGCAGGAAGAGATATCTTCTTCCTTTAGGATGTTTTCCTCCCCCCCATCGCTATTTACATGTCACGGAAAGCAAGCCTTCCTTCCTTCCTTCTTCCCTTCTTCTTCCCTTCTTCTTCTTCTTCTTCTTCTTCTTCTTCTTCTTCTTCTTCTTCTTCTTCTTCTTCTTCTTCTTCTTCTTCTCTTCCTCCTCCTCCTCCTCCTTCTCCTCTTTCTCCTCTCTCTCTCTCTCTCTCTCTCTCTCTCTCTCTCTCTCTCTCTCTCTCTCTCTCTCTCTCGGAACTTACTGAGTACAATTAGTGCCGCCAACTGCAATGTTGGCTGATGCTGTTGGTTCAGTTTTGTGCAGGTGACCATATCTGCAGTGAATTCGTGAACGCAGCGGCCATGTCATGTCCACAAGACAGCCTTTCACAATGCTCCCCCTGACCCCTAATTCTTCAGTTCTTTGGTCCTTTCATCCCCTCTTCCCTTCTGTCCCCTACCCTTGGTGGCGGGGGTGGATACAGATGTCCCATTTATCACCGAGCACTCTCATCAGCCACTCGCTCTCAGAGCCATGCCAGCTGCTTCCCACTGCAGAAAGGAGCTTCTGTGACAGAGGCTGAGAGCATCACCAGCCTACAGGTACAACCAGAAATACTAAAAAGGTAGTTTGACAATGTGCCCATTTATCAAAACAAGAGTAGCGGGTTCTCCCCAGGTCCTATGACCTCCTGAGCTATGGCATTTAACTAGATGTGCAGTACTGGGTATAAATTCTCTCCTGAGGAGCAGACCTCAAATCCATGCAGAAAGGAGACAGTTGCCCCAGTAGCCTTCACACCAATGGGCGCATCTTGCCTGGCAGGTTAGTATTGAGTCATGCAAGGGTCACTGCTGTGTGATGTTATTCCTGACCTTAGCCCACAGTAGCCTGCATAGCATCTTCTGTTAAGTTTTCAGCTCTACTAAGATCGATTACAGATCGGTTTCTCTGTTCTTCAACCAAAGTATGTTGTGTCTTTTTTTCTTTTCTTTTCCTTTTCTTTTGGTTTTTCGAGACAAAGTTTCTCTGTGTAGCTCTGTTTTCTTTTTCTTCTGGCTTTTTGAGACAAGGTTTCTCTGTATAGCCCTGGCTGTCTTAGAACTCATTCTGTAGACCACGCTGGCCTTGAACTCACAGAGATCTGCCTGCCTCTGTCTCCCAACTGCTGGGATTAAAGGTATGTGCCACTATAGTCCAGCGAAGTGTGTTGTGTCTTTAGTAATAATGTTTTATCATCTTGTAATGGTCTATGGATCTTTCTGACCTTCCCACCAGTCACAACAGCTCTTTCTTCTGAATCATCTGACATCACAGTGTTGGCAGGTGCCAATCACACACAGACAGACATCTCTGCTAAGACTGGAAACTCTAGAGTTTTGTGGTTATTTGTAGCATGAAGTGCTAGTTGGTGTCGGGTCTAAACTTCTGAACACTGGTGAAGGTTCCTTGACACGTAATGGGGATGTTTGACTGTGAGTCCCTTGAAGGTGTGAACAGGTATGCTACACACCTCTGTCTCCTCAGCACATGGAATGTGCAAGAGCTTTGTAGGTCCTTGATGGATGGTTGTGAATCGTACTTGTTGGGCTTACTATGTTGCAAGCACTGGACCATGCCTTATCTATAGACCTTCATACTCCTCATAATCAATGACCATGACAGGCACTCAGAGTCTTACCAAGTGAGCCCTATAAGCTGGGATCTGTGCATATGTGTGTGTGTGTGTGTGTGTATGTGCATGTATATATATATATATATATACATATATATATGTATATATCAGTTCTTGACATGCAGTGGACCTCCATTAATAGTTACTGAAAGCTGGGAGGGAGAGATGACTCAGTGGTTAAGAGTACTGACTGGTCTTCCAGAGGTCCTGAGTTCAAGTCCCAGCAACCACATGGTGGCTCACAACCATCTGTAATGGGATCTGATGCCCTCTTCTGATGTGTCTGAAGACAGAGACAGTGTGCTCATATACATAAATTAAATAAATTTATCTTTACAAAAAATAGTTACTGAAAGCTGGGTATGGTGGTACCTACTTTTAATCTCAGCACTTGGGAGGCTGAGGCAGGAGGATTGCATTGAGTTTGAGCTTAGCCTAAGCTGCCAAATTTTTCCTCACTTTAAAAAGTTATTGGATTATTATGTTTGTTGATATAAGTCTACTTTACAGAGGAGGAAGCAAGCTCAGAGAGGTACGACAGTCACCTAAGGTCATTCGTTGGGTTAGTGAGGAACAAGAATTCACACCCATGTTGATCTGATTCCAACACCTATATTCTTCATTACTGAGCTCCATTGGGTGTCAGGGACAGAGCAAAGATGGGAGGATCAAGATTCATAGCCTGTACCCTTAAGGCACATTCCATCTGGTGGATAAGCAGAAAGGTACACAGAGCAGGATGCATGATGGGTAGGGAACTCATGCCCATTCCAGGAACTGGAGGGGCTGGAACCAAGACCCAGAGGAAAGAGATGACTTGTCAGGGCTTTCAGAAGTGAGTGGCTAGTCTGGACCAGGACATGGGCTCCTGGAAACTCTCATATGTGCCATTACTCTACTTTGTAATGGACCTGAATGAGGCTACAAGGGAGTAGAGCATAGTGGATGGGCACCAGGCTGGGTGGGCAGAGCCTGGAGTCCCTACTTCTGCCTCAGAAAGGACATGCTCCAGTCCCACCTGCTGGCTGACGTCCCCCAGCCTAGATCCCAATAGAGCCTAGGCGTGGGGGCAGAAAGAAGGGCAGGGCCGCTGGGTGGTGGTGCCTGACTTTAATCCCAGCCCTCGGGTGGCAGAGGCAGGCAGATCTCTGTGAGTTCAAGGCCAGCCTGGTCTACAGAGTGAGTTCCAGGACAGCCAGGGCTACACAAGAAACCCTGTCTCAAACAACAACAGCATAGGGAAGCCAGGGACAGGGCTATGGACCCACGTCCTGCAGGCAACTCCTGCAGTGGATTGAGGGTGACTCTGCTTCCTAAGGCTCAGGCTTCCCAAACCCGTGTTTTACAGATTATATCTGGTACACGTGTCTTGAGATGAGGGCTGGGAGGACAGCAAAGGACACCCTAGTGAAGAGGGTCTGTGTAGTCACAAGCTTTACCACTGAGCTATACACTCCAAAGAGAAACTCTGGCTGGCAAACTTCACGGAGCATCTGTTCTTCATTAGAGATGCTGGGGTGAGGTCCCTATGTTAAGTAGAAGCTACAAAGAATAGCAGGCTTTAGGGAGCAGTCATGAGTATGGGGGGCTGTCAGTACAACATCCTGCCTGAATTGCCTAGACCACCCCAGTCTTCGGCCTATTCTGTTCTGCTCCTCCCCTGGTACCCATCACTGGCCTCAAAAGCCTGGGTGGGAGTGGGGTTTGTAGAGACCCTGCCTCAAAAAACAAAACAAAGGAAGGAAGGAAGAGAAAGAGGAGAGAAAGAAAGAGAAAAAGCACAAGCTCTCTCTCCCCCACAGGGTTGGTGAGGGGAGCAGGAAGCGTGTAGACTTGACAGGGGTGTGGTGCTTGGTAGTTATGCCACCCAAAATATCTGAAGTCTTCCTACCTCTCTCTACCTGCCCCTGACAACCTGGGTGTCCCCCTGCCACTTCTTTGGGTTAAAGGTCACCGGGCTGAGAACTCTCCTCACCCTGGCTTGGCCCCCAGCAAGTCATGTTATTTTGGGTTAGTCATTCAACCTCTTGGCCTGGAACTTCTCTGTAAAACGAGAAGTGGCTTCTGTTCACACCTTCATCCCCCTCCCCTCCCTGGCACTGGCCTCAAAAGACCTGGCTGGCAACCTGAGCAGAGAGCAGGACTAGGAGCAAACTGGGATGGGCCGGGATGGGCCGCCATGGTGTGGAGCTGAAAGGAGGAGAGAGAGGAAGTGTCCTGATCTCACACCTCCCACCCCCAGCAAAGCCAGAACACACCTGCCCTCTCTCACCCAGTTAGCCTCGGTGGAGATGTGGGGGGGAGGGGAACTCTCCTGCCTCAGCCACTGCCTCTGTCTGCTTACCCTGTCCTAGGATGTCCGCATGTATTCTGAGATTCAGCTACCATCCACATACTATTTAGCCAGAGTCTAGAACCTTAGTTCCATCCTAGCCTGCCTGCCTGAAGCTTCTTCTGAGCCCCGTGTCTGGGCTTTAGAGCAGGGAGCAGGTGACTTCCATGCACACACAGAGTATGGTATCTCCCAGGCTGCACAGGAAGAGGACCTGCCACGACCACTCTCCCACCTTTGTGAGGCTCTCTGTTAATGGTGGTCCAGTGCCCAGCCTCCAGTTCCCCATCCCTCTGAAGTCCCGTCTTCCTTTATTGTGTACCTAGTCTCCAGCCAAGTCCTGACAACCCTGCTCAGGCTCTTTCTAATCTTAGAAAACTTGATTTCCAGTCCCCAGACCTTACAAAGATGTGTTAGATAAAGTGGTGCTGTCTGAAGTGTTTTACCAATCCGAGACAGCTGGGTACACACAACCTTCCATGTGCAGAAGAGGAAACAACCATCAAGCAAGTGTATCTTGTCCAGGGCTAGTGCTGGGGTCCCAGAAAGCTATTCTCGTCCCTAGGCTCTGAGCCTGCCCTCATTCCGTTACAATGTCTCCAAGTCTGACCCTGCGCCTTCTTACTCCTACCATATACCACTTCAGACCAAACCTACCCCACCCGGTCCTTCTAGAAGACAATGCTCTACCAACCAAACTGCTATACCAGTTTCTCTTTGTGAAAGCTGTCTTTGAACATGTCATTACCTCGCTCAAAAAACTCACAATTCCCCCTACCTTCCCACCTCCAATAGGTAAGAACAATCATTGGTCGGGTTGGGGAATCCAAGGATGGGACCCCAGGACCTCCGCAGCTGGGGATCCCTTTGCTGGTCCCTGTTCTTTCTAGCTGTCCTGTCCTGTTTGGACTGCATGCTTCCTGCTCAGGGAGGGTAGACACCTGAACGTGGTGGAAGGCTCCTTGCCGAAAGGCTGATGGAGACCCTCCCAGAGTGGGTCACCCTGAAAAGAGCAGAGCTATGAGGAACGAGTGTCTGGTGCATAAGGTACAGTTGAACTGCCTGAGGATGGGAACCAGTGATTTCACTAAACACCACTGCGGAAGCCTTAAGGAATACCAGCTAGCTAACACCAAACGCTAAGTGCATCCTGAATGTTCTTTTGGTTAAACCAGTGGTTCTCAACCTGCCTACTGCTGCGACCCTTTAATACAGTTCCTTCTATTGTGCTGACCATAAAATTATTTTCACCACTTTAATATTGCTACTGTTATGAACTGTAATGTAAATATCTGTGTTTTCCACTGGTCTTAGGCAACCCTAAGAAAAGGTCATTTGACGCCCCCCCAAGGGGTCACGACCCACAGTCTGAGAACCACTGTGTTAAATCCTTTCTGTGCACAGTCATTGAATCTCTCTGTGGGTCACTGAGATCAACTCTAAAACTGTGCCCATTTTTAAGTACTGAGGAAATGGAGACTCTGGGCAGAGACCTCGTTTGTCAGCCAGCTTTGAAGAGGAGTGCAGGATCTGCTCTGATTTATGCTCTAACCGTCATATCTAACTGCCGTCAGATACAAGGGTCCACACAATGGCAGTGCCCCTTGTCCTGGTGATGCCAAAACATCTAAAAACATGTGGATGCTCATAACTTTTCTCCCTCACTTGAGCATTCTCAGGTCACTTGCATTTAGCCCCCCAAATGTTCATGTTACTATATCTGTGCCATATACTTTTTTAACCCGCAGGTACATAGAAACCTAAAACACCCCCAAATTACTCCGCTGATACCCTAGTGGGTGGAGATGGGGGAAGAGAGAGCTCAACAAAACCAATGTGACTCTGAGGTAACAGCTGGAAACTGTATTAGTGGATCAGAGCTAAAAGGAGGGTCCAACGTGCCTGGTGGGGCACTGTGACTAAAGGAGAGGGAGAGTTCCCCACTAAGATCGTATCTCAGCAGTCATGAAGCAAGCGAGGCATAGAGACTCCCTGCGCCCTGGGTAAGAGGCCTTGAGCTGAGTCTGTTTGCTCTCATCCGGGAAGAGCACAGCCTGCAAGGCTGACTTCAGGCTCCGGGCCACGACAGCTGTCTGAGAAATGTTCCTAGCAACAATCCATTTGAGAGCTTTTCACATACCTGCACTGGAGAAAATCTGCTACAGTAAGATCAGTGCTGAGACAAAGACTCCCACAGAGCGAAGAGCTGCATTGGGATGATCAGAAACTATGTAACAGAGCTGTAAAGCCGGCGCAGGGCTTCCTGAGGGAAGGATGCAAGTGTGGAGAGGGAGGGCGTTGGCTCAGCGGGAGCAGCGGTGTTAGGAGCCAAGGACAACCTGGCAGAGGTGGGCTTGGCATAGAGGGGCTGGGGACTACACGACTGAAGGGCAGAAAGCTATTGGCCACTCTTTCTCATCAGGGATTATTTCCCACCTTCTTCTAGGAAGATTTGACCCTCCAGGAGACACTCCAGTCGGCTCCCACCCTGGCAGAACTTGTATTCAGTGTGCTCTTGCCACCATTACCCATAGGGCTTTGCAATCAATGGCGAACACAGTCCTGTTCTTAGCCTCCCTCTCACAGAGAGAAGCTGCAGCTCAGAGAGGGTAAGGGCCTTGCCAAGGTCACACAGCCAGTAGCTGATGAAACTGGGGGCTTGAGCCCAGCTCTTGAGAGTTGAATCTTATTGTGGGAACTGCAGAAAATGAGAATTGGTGTTGACTGAGCCCCTAGGGCAAGGCTAAAGAAGGGGGTATGTGGATGTGGAATGGAGAGAAGGCGGAATTAAAATGATGGAGGATGAGAAGGCACAGATAGAGGAGAGCAAGGAGGAGCTTTGAGACAGAGCTAGCCGTGTCTCCAGAAGTACCTGTCTCAACAAGGTTGAAAGAGACAAAAGCTGCATTCTCTCAGACATGCCATGAGACAGGGTGTGGGAGGGGGGCGCTGTTGCTTCCATTTTACAAGTGGGAAAACCAGAGCCAGGGGAGAGATGGCTGGGGGCTGGCTAAGGCCCCGGAGTCCTGGTGGGAGGCGGAGTAGACAAGTCACCCAGAACTTTCTCAGTTTATGGTGAACGATGAAATAGACGATGAGAGAGGTCTGTGGAGATGGAGACAAATTGAGGCCATCCGAACAGGGAGGGGAACAAGGCCGAGGCTGGTGGCTGCTTGCGCTGAGAGGAGGCCCTTAGACAAGCTCTGTACACTGGCAGACAGAATCAGCTGGTCGGGTGTCAGGGAGGCCTGGTGCCTCCTCCCACCCCCGCGGACCCATCCACCTGCTGCTCCACAACGCTGTGCTCCCCGGTCCCCTGGGGTGGCTGAAGTGTGTGGGAGACGCAGAGGAGGCCAAAGCGCATGTCTTGCCCCGCTCTCAGGTCCGCAGCATCCTGCGTCCGCATCCTCCTCCCAGGCCCTCCCCCTCCCCCCGGCGCGGATGGTACGCTCCGGTAAGCCTGGCCGGGTTGCAGTGGATGTTGCTAGAATCCACGCGGAGGAAAGAAGAGACGCAGGCAGTTTGCGGTGACCCAAGCGGCCACCCCCGCTTCAGGGACCCCTTCTTCGAGAGACGACATCATGACCCAGGGAAAGGTAGGGGCATGTCCCCGCCGCCTGCACCATCCTCTACTCTCAGGACCCCAACTTCCCTGCCATCCTGAGAAAGCTCTCTGAACCACTTTAAGCATCCTCTCCTGGCTCCAGTGCAAAGGTCCTTGTGGTCTTTTGCTGATGTCAAGAAGACCAAACAGCCTGTTTCAAGGAACAGGCTTAGAGCTTTTCCCAACCCCAAGGCTCTCTTCCCCTCTTCTGTCTCCCACCCCTTGCTGTGGCATCACAGAACTCAGGGCCTTGGGCCCTGTTAGGAGCCAGACTGGGTGAAAGGAGGAAGGTAAAAAGAAGAAAGGGAGGGAGGGGGAGGCAGAGAGAGAGAGAGAGAGAGAGCCCTTTTGGGGGGCCAGGGTGAGCCTTGAGGGGCAATGCTAGGGTGACTTTCACTCCCTCCAGACACCCCCTCCCAACTCCCCTCATGATTCCACTCTGGATACCAGTATACATTTCCTATGGTTGGGAGTTACTATGGCAACCCTGCAGAAGGATGCTTTGATTTTTGTTTTGGCCAGACATGGGACTGGCTGGAATAAAAACATATTCTCCTGCCTCCCCACATCAATACACCAATTTTAGGTCTGAACTACAGGGAAGGGCCTGGGCAGATTTGGGTGGTGCAGATGGCTTATGTAACATCAACAGCCTGTGGAATTATACAACCACCAGGGCCTAGGGGGAAGGGGGAGGGTCCTCTAGCCCTCTGTTTAGGGGTGCTAAGGATTCAGCAGGGAAAACAGAAGAAGGCCCTCCCTATACCCTGCTTTTTTCTTTGATACCAGCCACAGAACTAATGGTATCCCTTCTCAGACCCTCAGACCCTTCTGTGTTCAAAGGCCTCAAAATGATGTCATTGGGTGATACTACTTCCTGACATTGGCCACTCGGGGACGCCTTCTGTGAGGGGTGGTGGGGTCCCAGAGGTTCGGGGATGGGGTGAGTGGAAAGGGGGGGCTATGGCAGCTTCCTTAGACATGCCCCCCTTCAGTCTATGTAATGAAGGGAGCCAGGGAGGCTGGGCTCCCGGGTCCCCATCCCAGGAGGCAGGAGACACTAAGCTGAGCCTGGGGAAGTAGAGCCTCCCCTTCCACACCCACCCCATTCTACCAGTTAGGAGTTAGCTCCTCTTTCTGCTCTGATGGTAAGGTGCCTCAGTTCTTCAGCCTCTTGCTCCCAGACTCCCGCAGTGTTTTGGTTTTTTTAGGGGGTGGGGTGCTATAAGCCTCCTGAGGTCCAATCATCTCTGGGCTGTAGAGGGAGTGAAGAGGGAGTGGGGCTCCTTGATTGTCTCCCTGCAAGGACCACCTGCCTTCCTCAGCAGCCTCTAAGCCTTAGCAGGACCTCCGACAGCCAGACTGAAGTTGCCCTTTCTGAGGCCAGGCCTTTCTTTGGCTTCTCTTGTCTTCCTACTCTCTGTTCCAATGTTTCCTTCCCTGACGCTCACAGATGTCATAGTCTCATCAAACTGCCATGTCCATTGTGCCCACCCAGGGGGGCGTAGATTAGTGTAAGTGGACTGCCCTGTACAGTTAGTTCCCCCTGGGTTTCTCTCTGTTCCTTGTCTCACAGGAAGGAAGGGTCTAAACTAGATGTCTTCTCCAGCTCCTCCAGTAGTGACGGTCTGATGTTCTGTTCTGACTGAGGAAAGCTGTCTCTGCAGTTCTCTCCCTTTGCCCCACAGACTCATCCTCTTCCCTCCTGTCTTACTGTTCCATGCCACTCTCCTCCTGCATTTCCAACCCAACAGAAAGCAGCCAGTCCCCAGTGGCTGAGCCTGAGCCCTGAGGCCCTGGGCACCACATATGGCCCTGGGACTTTAGACGTCACTCTTTCTGATTCTGAATTTCCTCATTTTTAAATTGGTAGAACAGCCAGGCGTGGTGACACACAGCTTTAATCCCAGCACTTGGGAGGCTGAGACAG
Organism: Tokudaia tokunoshimensis; assembly: GCA_036184795.1. Lineage (NCBI taxonomy): Eukaryota > Metazoa > Chordata > Mammalia > Rodentia > Muridae > Tokudaia > Tokudaia tokunoshimensis. The sequence goes on along the minus strand of BTHU01000018.1, from coordinate 66,209,654 downwards.
GAGGATCTCTGTGAGTTTGAGGCCAGTCTGGTCTATAGAGCAAGTTCCAGGACAGCCAGGACTGTAGAGGGAGACCCTGTCTCAAAAACAACAAACAAATAACCAAAAAAAAAAAAAAAAAATAAGGATAATGCAAAATAAAATTGGTTGAATACAGTGAGCAAGTTGGAAAGACGATGAGACGGGAGAACCTTTTGTTCAGAAATAGAGTCTCCTATGGGTCAAGCAACTGTAAGACCAAAGAGGCCCAGTCCCTTCCCTGGGTGGCCCTATGGCCTCCATAACCATAATCTCTCTGGTAGGTAGATTTCTGCATACTTTCATACCTATCTTTTCCTTGGCTGGCCCCACCCCTCTGAGCTCAGTTCTACTGGCTCAGAACCCAGGGTCTTGTCTGTCCTACTCCCTAGTACAGGTTGGAAGAGCACCTAAGTAGATTCCAGGAATCAAGGGGCTGGCAGGGAGGACTTGCAAGTCTCTGCCCCTGGCAACTAACTCTCTCTCTCTCTCTCTCTCTCTCTCTCTCTCTCTCTCTCTCTCTCCCTCTCTCCCTCTCTCCCTCTACTCTACAGCTCTCTGTGGCTAACAAGGCCCCCGGGACTGAGGGGCAGCAGCAGCAGGCAAATGGAGAGAAGAAGGGTGCTCCAGCAGTGCCCTCGGCCCCACCCTCCTACGAGGAGGCCACCTCTGGAGAGGGGTTGAAGGCAGGGGCCTTCCCCCAGGGCCCCACGGCTGTACCACTCCATCCGAGCTGGGCCTATGTAGACCCCAGTAAGTCTCTCAGTGACCAAAAGGTTGGAGGGGTCGAGGGAGAGGGGGCGGGGGACGGGGACATATGGCAAGCCTGCAAGAGGAAGTTGCAGACACCACGTACGTGGTGTGGTTGTGCAGCACGATAGGCAGTGGCTTTGGAGGGTGGTTCTGAGGATGAGGATGCTAAAAGGGAAGAGGAGAGATACACTGTAGGGTGCTCTCAGCAAGAGAAGAGGGGACTCTTTACTAGTCACTGAGCTAAGCCAACTGGAGGCGGTGATAAGGGACTAGAACCAGAAGCCCTCATAGAGCCAGGCAGTGCATGCCTTTAAGCCCAGCACTTGGGAGTCAGAGGCAGGCAAACCTCTGTGAGTTTGAGGCCAGCCTGGTCTACAGAGTGAGTTCAGGACAGTCGGGGTTACACAGAGAGGCCCCATATAAATAAATAAATAAATAAGGCCCTCATAGAAGGAGGAGACACAGACCAGAGGTTGGAAGAGATCAGAGAGGTTCGGAAAGGTTAAAGTCTCTGCAGCCATGATCGTGACTGCAGGTGCCCTCTGGGTGGGGTACAGCATTTATATAGTGACTGGTCTGAAACCTTGGTGGCCTAGGGTGGTCAGAGAGTAAGGGACTGGGGGTTCCCCTCCCAGTTTCTTTCATCATTTCCCATCCTTCCTCTGGGTTTTGCAGGGAATGGGCAGGCACAGTGTGGGGTGGGTGTGTGGGAACTAGCCACATGGCTGGCCAGACGTAAGTCACCAACATCTTCATCAATAGTGACATTCCAGGATACCCGCAGTGGCACCTTGGTTGTCTGGCTGGGCAGCCTGCCAGACCCTTGCCACCGGCTGTGAAGAGGGACCCTTAAGTCCTCAGCTACAGACTGGTGAGATGGCTCAGCGGGTAAACGCACTTTGCCACAAAAGCCTGAGGACTCCAGTTCTATCCCCAGGTTCCAGGGCAGGCGGTGGAAGAAGAGACCTGACCCCAGAAAGTTAGCCCCTGACCTCCGCATGTGCTTCATAGCATGCATGCACCCAAATCGTAAACACGTGCACACGTGTGCATACACGGTCACGCATGTACTTGCATATAATAATAACATAACTTTTTAAAAAAAGGTTTATTTATTTATTTTATGTATATGAGTACACTGTAGCTGTACAGATGGTTGTGAGCCATCATGTGGTTGCTGGGAGTTGAACTCAGGACCTCTGCTTGCTCTAGCCCCAAAGATTTATTTATTATTATATGCAAGTACACTGTCGCTGTCTTTAGACACACCAGAAGGAAGTGTCAGATCTCATTACGGATGGTTGTGAGCCACCATGTGGTTGCTGGGATTTGAACTCAGGACCTTCGGAAGAGCAGTCAGTGTTCTTAACCGCTGAACCATCTCTCAAGCCCCAACTTTTTTTTTTAATTTAAATTTTCAGACCTTTGGGGGAGGGGGTTCCTCTGCTACTCCTCCACTGCCCCTCCCCCACTGAAGGTCTCTCACTGCCTGTAAAATTCTAGAAGAAATCTGAGGACAATACCCCTCACAGAGCCTGTGCTCACAGAGCCCAGCTCATAAGGAGTGAGTGACCACCATGGTTCGTGTCTTTTCCAAAAATACCCCCGGTCCCAATCGCAGGTGCCTTACTCCACTGAGGCATACTGGAAGGCCAGGGCAGGTGGGGGAGTTCTTCGCCTGCCTTCTCGACTCTCCTGCGCTGTTACTGGGATGGATGGTTTATTTAAGGACCACCCTCTAAGCCCTTATGGTGGGAAGGGGAGGGGGGCTGATCCTTGCAGTTAGCAGGAGACAAACACTCGCTAGTGGGAAGTGTCATGTCTGAGCTCATTCCCGGGGAAGCAGAGTCCTGTCTGTGGCTCTGCTCTCATGAGCTGACTGTCATGTATGTCTACCTCAGTGACTCAGGTGTGGCGACACCTATCCAGCTCTCTAGGCTTCTGAAGTCTTCCTCTCCAGTCCCACTGTCAAATACCCCTCTGAGCGGCCCCTGCTACCCCACATCTGTCTCCCTGCTCACTTACTGCTTTCCCTGCTCTGATTCCAGAATGAGCTATCTTCCATCCTCTCTATGATGGTTGGGGCTCCGAGGACCAAGCTCTGCTGTATAAATGTCCCTCCCCTCTGTGTCCCCATTCCCTTCCCTGGACACTCCAGCTCCTGTGACCAAGAATCAGTAAGGGACACCCAGTCCTCTCTGCTGAGCCATCTCACCAGCCTGCGCCTGAGGACTTAAGGGTCCCTCCTCACGGCCAATGGCTATGGTCCCGTGGGTTGCTCAGCCAGGCAACCAGGGTGCCACAACTGGGATCTTGGAACTGTCACTAAGATGTTGGTGACTTAGGTCTGGCCAATTGGGGAAGATTTCCTGTATCCAGTCAGGGAAGATTTCCTGTCTCCGTGTAGAGCTCTGAAGCGTGTCTCGAGGTAGCATGTGAGGAGACGGTGAATGTCCTTCAGAAAGCACCTGGTGGGCCGGGTCCAGGGACAAGAAGGCAGGTCCCTGAACAAATATGGTCAGGCTGAGAACGTGGGATGGAAGACCGCTCAGGATGAGGGGCGACTGGAAGGCTCTGCTCACCCTCGCATCCTTAAAGGAACTTAAACTCGTCTGGTGTGGTAGCATACGTCTATACCCAGCACTCAGGGGATGGAAACAGGAGAATTAGAAATTCAAAGTCATCCCCAGCCTCATAGTGAGTTCGAGACCGGCCTGGTTTGCTTGAGACCGTGTCACAGAAAACAAAACAAAGTACTTGAGCTTGAGTGACGAGCAGGAGAGGAGCCGTTGAAGAGCTCCCACTGGGCAGTGCCATGGTCATCTCTGAGAGACTAAGGCAGAGGCTGTTGCTGGGGAAGAGGGAAAGATTAGCCAGACCTGATGGGCACAGTGAGGGGACCAGAGTTGGTTCCTTCCGGGCTTGAGAATGGCCCTAAGGAGCGGCACAAGGGCAAAGACAGTGTAGCCTCCACTAGGCACAGAATATGCAGAATTTCTGCTTTATCTAACTTGGTCTCTGTGAAGTGAACCCATTGCCCAAATCAAAAGACCCTTAGAAAGCTCCGGGTCACACAGTCTGTCCCACAGGTTGGTAGATTCACTCGAGGGTCCATTTGGTTATAGGGTCTTTACTCCTGCAAGAGCCAGAGCTTTGGAACCAGGCCTGGACTCCACCCACTGTGCTATCCCTCTTTCTGGACCTCCTTACCCAGCAACCCCTTGGTTTACAGTTGAGCATCGGCAGGCCCAGCTCTTCCACCCAGTCTTCCATTCCAGCCCTCGGGCCTTAGAGCAGCCGGAGTCAGGCAGGATATTTGGTCTTAGGGCACGTTGTCTGGCCAGGAGAATTGGCTGTTCCTTGCTGATTTGAAGCAGCCGGAATGTCCAGGAAGGGAGATGGGGACACAAGAGGGAAGGGACATTTGTATTACAGAGCTTGGTCCCCAGAGCCCCAACCATTGTAGAAGGAGAGGATGGGACATAGCTCATTCCTGGAATCAGGGAGAGCAGTGACCAGGACGACAGATGTGTGGTGGGCAGGTGTGGTCAAAGAGGTATTTGAACAGTGGGGCTGGGGAGAAAGCCTTCAGAAGCCTAGGGAGCCTTTGACATTGTCATGGCATTGGCCTGAAGGCCATGCTGGTAGCGAACTCTCAGAACCTCTACCCACCTACCCAGGCAGCAGCTCCGGCTATGAAGGTGGTTTCACTGCAGGACACCATGAGCTTTTCACCACCTTCAGCTGGGATGACCAGAAAGTTCGCCGGCTCTTCATCAGAAAGGTGACCACTTCTCCCATGCTCTGGGCTGGAGAGAGGGCTGTGAGGGGTTTGGGACCCTGTGCGGGAACCCCTGGAAGGAGTTGGCCCAGCCTCTGCCTGCAGAGGGCTTCCCTCTCCCCTCATCCCGGCTCATGGCTCCTTCCTGGCATGTGCCTCTGAGGTCTCACCTTGTCCTCATCCTTTGGGCTCTGTAGGCCACTCCACCTGAGGGTCTGGTGCCCTTCCTGTCCCTCCACTTGTCTGAATCCGCCCAGTTGCCCTGTGAAGAAAGATGGAAGTATCCAATAGGGAGGATGGTTTCAAATGAGTCCCTGGGAACTGGGGTCTTCTCAGAGATTTGCTGGGGATCTGGGCTCCCCAAACTGATCGTTCCCTCTCTCAGGTCTATACCATCCTGTTGGTCCAGCTGCTGGTGACCTTGGCTGTGGTGGCTCTCTTTACCTTCTGGTGAGTTAGCAGTGTGGACTGATACCTTCCAGGATGGGCATGGCAGGGCCTGGGGCAGGGGGACTCCATCAGACCTCTCCTGGAATGTCCATTTGGAGAGATGAGGGGCTGTGGATATCCTCGTGCAGGGGAAGAATGTTGGGTGTGCAACATGTAAGAAGTTCCCTGAACACTGTGGGGTGCGCCCTGCCGCTCTCTGCGATGTTTCATTTGGCCCCAGTCACCCTCCGGGCTCCCCTAGGTCCCAGCCTGCCCTTCTAGAGCCCAGTCCCACCTCCTTTCTCTGAGTCCATGTGGGGCAGGCACAAACATTGAGCAGAAACAGACCTGGGGTAGCCTCTGACTCTGCCCCGTCTTTTTCTACAGTGACGTCGTTAAGGACTATGTCCAGGCTAACCCAGGCTGGTACTGGGCATCCTAGTAAGTATTCCCCAGGTTCCTTCCTAGAGAGGCCCACCCTGTTGAAAGATCCAAGTCATCGTATTCCCACATCCAAGGGGGGAAGACCTCAAAGACCCCTAGCATGGCCAGGAGCAACTTTTGGATTGCTCGGATCTGACAGTTGGAGGTTAGGGGCAGGTGGCAGTCTGGCCAGGGTGGGGCTATGGCTCTGGGATGGAGAGAACTGGTACCTTGACCCTAGGAGGGAAGGGTCTGGAGTATTTTGACCTTCTCTAATGATAATGTTGCTACTCCTATTAACATTGTTATTAATGCTTATGAAATTATTAATCATAAGAGCCGCCACTTAACGAGCACCTAATTAAGGGCTGGGCATTGTTTTGTGTGCTCCGTGTACAGTATTGCATCTGATCCTTAAATCTGCTAGGTACGATTACCTCAGGAGACCTTAAGACTCAGAGAGGTTGGGTAATTTGCCCAAGATCACACAGCTAGTCGGTGGCAGAGTTGGGGGTCAAGTTAAGACTTGTGCTCTTGATCCCTTTGCCTGGCAGTCTCTCCTGCCCGCCAGCCACTTGGCTGACAATAGTCCTGTTCTCTTTAAGGAACGTGGCAGGCCATTTGCAAGAAGAGTCTTGAGGTTGTAGGTGACTTGGACCCTCCTTCCTGGTAACTAAGGAATAATTTGGGGGTATTTCCAGGCCAGAACCATCCTAGACTCAGAAAACTCTTCTCTCCATGGTCCCCATTGGCATCCAGTATGAGCCAGCCCTATACTGGAACTACTGGGCAGGAGACCTCTGCCTATAGGAGAGGGTAGTGGGTGGTGTGTATGCAAAAGAGCTTGCGCAGTTGTCAGGGATGGATGATGCAGACTTCACAGGGTGGACAGGATTGGGAGCATCGCTGCAAGGTGCTAGACTGACAGAACAGAAGGACAGACATCCCAGAGAACAGCAGGGCCCTTGGGGGCTAAGCATGAAGACATAGCATGACAGAGGAGCTGACACACGACTGACCCAGCCTGTTCTTGAACAGGGATCGGTGTGGAGCTGGGCTCAGCCCAAAGCCCTGGGGAGCCAGAGCCTAGAGGAGGCTTATCGTTAGCACAAGTGGGCCAGAGACTAACAGTGAGGAAACTCTTCCCAGGATTCCAGGAGTGAAGACATCCATACACAGAGTCTTTCCTAGGGCCCAGGACAGAGAGACAGTCAGCAGCCCAGGAGGGAGGGATGAGTCTTGGGGAGTTGGGAGGCACCGTGCGTACATCTAATGAGGCCCCAGGGACGGCCACGTTGGCCAGCCCACGCAACAGGTTGGCATGGCTCCTAGCACGTCAACACCGTCTGGCAGGCATAGCGACCCCCACCTCCCCTGAGACCTTGGAAATGGTGTCCTGGCCTCTCTTCTGTGACACAGTCTGTGGGATTCCATGTCCTGAGTTCCCCATGACAACTCAGGGAGGTGGGCAGAGTCTGTTGGACTGTGCCAGAGAGGTGGGGACGGGGAGGGAGGGAGCATCTGGCCTCGGAATAGTGACTGACATTCAAGGAGATAGCAGTGATGGCGAGATGAGAAAGGAATGATGGTGGAGAGAGGCGGGGGGGGGGGGGGAATGGGCGTGGCCTGTGCTGTCCTGGGACATCACAAAGTTCCTCCCCCAGTCTGCCACCTCTTCCTGCAGAAGGCCTACCTGAGGGTCTACCCCGCCCTCCATACCCCTTTAGTCTCCCTCTGCCTCTCGCCTCCTCACCTCCGTGTATCAAATGCTCCCCGAGGACGCCCTTGTTGTCTCTTCCTGTTGGGACAGCATTCATAACAATGAGAATAAAACAGCTCTTTTTAACGGGAGAGGTGTGCCAAGTGTTTCGCTTTAACAACTCTGCCAAGCAGGTGCTGTTATGGTCTCCATTTTTCAGGCGAGGAAACGGAGGCAGAGAGAAGCCCCTGAGCACCGGAGCTAGGGTAGAAAGCTAGAAGCTAATGACAGTCACACGCTTGCCCACCAGGCACTGCTGGCTGTAGCCCCGGGCACTAGGGCAAGTCAGCTTAGGAAGGCTAATGGGTTTAGTACCTGGTCTTCACCTGAGTCTCGGTCCCCATCCTGACACTAAGCAGACCATCTCAGGCCCTGGGGCTGAGGCTTCCTACTGTTCTTGAGGAAACCAGCTATTCTTGCTCACGCACAATCCCTCTCTTTGGGCCCCAACAGCCCCGGCTTTCTCAAGGTCCCTGGGTTCTCTCCTAATTGTCTGATTGCTCCCACTGAGCACAGTGTCTGTGGGCAGAGCAGAGAGGCCAGAGAGTAGCAGGTAGAGGAGCAGAAGCATGAGGTGAGGGCTGGGTGGGGGATGGCTGAGGGAAGCTGTCAGTCAGCTTCTAAAGACAGTAAGCAGCTCCCATCCACGCGTCCAGCACAGCGCCAAGCCCGGGCTAAGTGCTTAGGCTGCACCTCCCACTAGGCCTCCCAGAGTTGGCAGACAGTCTTCCTGTTCTGCAGTACAGGAGACGGGACTGGCTGTTAAATCTTTGTCCATGGCCACAGACTCGGGGCAGGCCTTGGACAGGACTTCTGGCTCAGGCTCCAAAGCAGTACCGTGGTCTTTGGAACCCTGAGTTTTTCCGGCTTTCTTTCTGATGACCATCTTTTTTTTTTTTTAGATTTATTTATTATTATGTAAGTACACTGTAGCTGTCTTCAGACACCCCAGAAAAGGGCATCAGATCTCATTACGGATGGTTGTGAGCCACCATGTGGTTGCTGGGATTTGAACTCAGGACCTTCAGAAGAGCGGTCGGTGCTCTTAACCGCTGAACCGTCTCTCCAGCCCCCCTGATGCCCATCTTGAGGGTTGAGGATCTAAGAGAGTGCGGAGAAAAGGTTATGAGGCCTTTGGTCCCAGGAAGCTTCTGGGCTGGCCAGAGTGACAAGACACACACAGCCAGGTGTTGTTATTGTCGTAGTTGTCGAAGTGACTGAGACCCTATGGAGCAGGTGCCAGAGTATGTCCACTAGGGACAGGAGGGATCTACTGTCCCCCATGTGCAGGGTGGTCACAACTCTGGCAGCTCCTGGCATCCAATTGCAGCGGAGCCTCCGGGGTCGTCAGCTTTACGTTCCAACGCCGCCGGCTTTGTTACTGTTTTGGTTTTGGCTTTTTCATTTCATGCAGAAATATTTGAAGAGCACTGACTGGTGTCAGGCTCCAGGTTAGGTGGTAGGAAAAAGAAATAAATCACAAGCTGGCCTCCGGGTGCTACGGGGGAGCAGGGGCCATGTGATCTGAGCTGGCCGGGGCTACGGTCAGAGCTGTCTGCGCTAGAGGAAGCCATGTGGAAGAGGGAGTCTCGGTCTTGCCAATGGAGCCATGGGCATGTTTGGAGGATGCAGAACATGTTGTGATGAGAAGCGGGAGGGTGGATGAGGTATGGTGGTAACAGTAGAAGTGAGGAGCCCACGGTGGGTGGACTGTGCTATAGGCGTCGCCAAGTCTTCCAGGGGAAACGTGTGGTCTGATCGGCCTGTAGTATGGAGGGCCGGAAGACTGGGCTGCAGGAGGGCTATAGTCTCAGCCAGAGCAGAAAAGAGAAGGAGGTGGCCCAACTTCAAAGGGAGTTGGCGGAGACGGAGGGGAGAGTGAGGTCTGAGTGGGAGGCTGAGCAGATGCAGGTGATTAATTGGGCGTGGCCGGGCGAGGGAGCGGCAAGGTTGATGCTGAGGCCTCGGTGGCTGGGTGGCTGGGTGGTTGCATGGCATCCTCGGCAGTGGGGGGTGGGTTGGGTGCAGGGGCAGAGGGAATGCAGAACGCAGCTCTACCCCACCGCGTCTGATACGCTTCTGAAAAGCTGCTGTTTCCGGGGCAGCTAAATAGATGTTCCAATCTAGGGCTGAGAAGGGGAAAATGGAGATCTAAAGTATGGGTTCATGGTGAGCGAGCCTAGCTGGGGGCTAGGGAGAGCGGGGCAGGGGTGGGGTCGGGGGGTGGGGGGGAGAGTCTGCCTCGAAGAATCCAGCTCCTTTAGAGTCTCCTTAAAGGAGACTGAGAAGGAGTGGCCAGGAAGGGAGGAGGGAACCCAAAAGTGTGTCATTGTGGAACAATAGGAGTGACCAGACCTCGAGCTCAGGTAAGGTAAGGACAAGTGGCAACAGGGTCACCCTAATGTGACAAAGCCAGCTCCGGTGGGGCTGAGGCCAGGTTGTTGGGCAGGTTCGAGAGATGAAGAGGTACTGAGTAGACTCTCTCAGGGGAGCGTCTGAGAGGCAGCTCCCTGCTGAAGCTAGAACCAGGGAAGGCACTGAGTGAAGATGGGGAGAAGCCAAGGAGGTTGGCAGGGGAGACCAGGTGACCCCAGGACCATTAAAGAAAGCCGTCACTGGGCTTTTGAGGGCCTGGGACCCAAAGTGCAGACTGGGGAAATCGGCCTAGGAAAGGGTTGAGGGACAGGAAGCCTGGTAGCACTACCCAGTGAGGTTTGCAGGTGATGGTCCTCTCTCGTTATCTCGGATTTTTCTGAAACATAGCAGATAGCGAGGCAGCCTGGGAGATTTAGGGAAGGAGGAGGCTGTTTGGAATTGCATGAAAGGCAGGTGAGATTCTGAGGAGATGGGGAAAGGACTGCAAAGCCATGCTGAGTGGCTGCTGAGGGTGGAGCCCATGTGTTGGTAGTCTAATTGTCTAGGGAACTCAAAACCCCACCTCCCCATCTTCCATCACCTTATCTTTGACCCTTGCTTTCCAAAAACACTCTTAGCAGTCAACCACCAGCTAGCCACTTCCACCAGACTTGGCTCCCTGATCCACAAATTGATTCCGCTTCCCCGTTCTGCTCGGTGCGGTAGGGCTAGTCAGCGCTGAGCCCACAGCCTGGAAGGGAAGAATGATAATAAAAGCAGGAGTTGGCTATAGGGAGGGATGAGAGAGGCAGCGTGTGGCGGTGGTTGGAAGGCGGCTCACTGCAACTGGCGTGCCTTGGTCTCAGCCCTTCCTCAACAGGATAGCTTCGAGACGGTGACAAGTCACCTGACCTCATCTGTAAAGGAGAGCAGAGCCCATGAAGAAGGGAGGATTGTGTCAATATTTATTAAACACCACCCAGAACTTTTTATTTATTTTTTATTTTTATTTTTATTTATTTCTATTTATTTATTTATAGTAGCTTTTTTATTTATCTGTTATTTCTGAGGGTCTCCCACATAGTAGGTTAGCCTCAGGCTCCCTACTATGTAGATCAAGATGACCCTGGATTCCTGGTTCTCTGACCTGTACTTCCTGTGTGCCGGATTGTGTCACCCCACCGTAAAGCCCAGCATGAGCTTTTTTTTGGAATGCATGTGTATGGGTGTGCACACGTGTGCATGTGGATCCACATGGGTGTACATGTGCACGTGTGTGCATATGGAGGCCAGAAGCCGGTTTTGGGTGGCATCCTCAGGAAAGCCGTCCACCTCCTTTGAACCGTGCAGGTCCCCAGTCAGGCCAGATGGGCTGAGCCCCAAAAGCCCCCTTCCTGCCCTTGACTCTCTGAGAGCTGGGTCTCCAAGAGCAGGCCATGCCCTGCTTTCTCCCTGGGTTCTGAGAACTGAAGGCAGGTTCCTCATGCTCACCGGCCCAGCGCTTCTCCCTCTGAGTTACGTCCCCAGTCCCCGGGTGTGACTGAGCTTTTTAAGATTTATTTATTATATGTAAGTACACTGTAGCTGTCTTCACATACACCAGAAGAGGACATCAGATCCCATTATGGATGGTTGTGAACCACCATACGGTTGCTGGGAATTGAACTCAGGACCTCCCGAAGAGCAGTCGGTGCTCTTAACTGCTGAGCCATCTCTCCAGCCTTGTAACTGAGCTTTTTAACTAAGATCTCTTAGCCAAGTGGGTTGATGAAGTTTGCAGTCTCAGGACACGGGAGGCGAAAGTGGGAGGCTCATTGAGAGTTCAAGGCTAGCCTGGACTACATAGTGGGACTGTGCTTCCAAAACCAAACACACTAAACGGCAACACAGGTCTCTGAGGCCGCTTGGGTTGAGGGGTAAGATCGGGAGGCCGTAACTCCTATGATTTAATATTGCTGGGGTGGGCCTGTTGCACCCAACCCCACCTTCCCTTTTTGGAGTTGGACCACAATCCTGCCCATTGCCATCCTGCCTGGTGCAGTTTGGGTAGGGGTGAGAGCGTAAGACCAACTGCTATGTAGCCGCACTCAGGAGAGACCCTCTGACTCACCCACCCGTCTCTCTTACAGTGCCGTGTTCTTTGCAACTTACCTGACTCTGGCTTGCTGCTCTGGACCCAGGTAAGATTGTGACTTGGTGGGGGAGGGGGCCTGCCTGTGGGACTATTAGCAGGATCTTAAAAATCTGCTCTGAGTCCTGCCTTCCACCAGGGCGCTGTGCCACCCTGAGAGGGCCTCATCCCTCTCTGATCTGGAGTGGAATGGGCCAACCCTTCTGCCCTTCACTTTACGCCTCTGAGGCGGATGGGCTGATGGGAGAATAAGGTTTTCCATGAGGGAAGAGGCTCTACGGAGTGCAGAATATCTCTCCTCTGAAGCCTGTGGCTTGCCTTTCAGGAGACACTTCCCTTGGAACCTGATTCTGTTGACCATCTTTGTAAGTGACCGGGGTGACAGAGGCTGAGTGAGTGAGGAGGTGGGACAGGGGCAGCACAGATTTTGAAGGCCAGAGAGTCTAAACGGGGGTGGAGTGGGGTATCCACTGTGAGGGTCCCTGCGGAGCAGAGCTGTTGAACCCGTCTTCTACTAAATAAGCATCCCCATCCTTTCTCTCTCAGCGGGATGAATCCCCCCCCACCCTGCCCTGTGTTCCCAGTCTCTTGTCCTTGGGAGATTGTGTGGGAGTTCCAGCCAGAAGCAGGATAATGAAGAGAAGGCTTTCACTGGGAGAACACGGCTGCCTAGGAGATAAAGGGACAGCTAGCCTGAGGAGCCTGAGGCTAGCTACAGAGACACTGTTGAGCTGGGCCTCGGAAAACAGGCTTGACACAAGGATTATATGCATGGGAGGGAGGCCTTGGCTAGAACTTGAAGGCTGTCCACCCCCCCCCCCCCCAGTTCACATGAAGTAACATCCCTTCTCCCTGATCTCCTTGCAGACCCTGTCCATGGCCTACCTCACTGGGATGTTGTCCAGGTAAATGGGACAGGAATGACCTAGGTAGACATGCAGCCAGGGTCTGGCCACATCTGAGGGAAGCTCTCCACGAACCCCCCATCTTTCCAGAGAGCTCTTGGATGGGGGGAGGGACCCAAGCAGACGGGCTGCCTTGACTTCGATGTCTCCTCAGGCACTACATGGCCAGCGGCTCCCGGACCCAAGCAGGCTGGTGGGTTTGGGATGAGGGTTGGAGACAAGGAAGATGATGTCACCCTCGAAGTGGCTTTAAAGCCCCGTGCTCCTGGTGGCTGGCTGGCGTAAACTGCCCTCAGACACCGACATAAGCTCACCCCGCTCTGTCTATTCGAGAGCTTCACCCCACTAGTGAGTGACAGAGAAGCCTCAAAAGCTGTGAACCCTGGGGATCTAGGTCATGAGGTCAGCTCCTGGCAGGAAAGGGCGGTCCTGTGAGAGGAGGGATGGGGATCTGGGAATCCCACTGACCGAACACCCATCCTCAGTTACTACAACACCACGTCTGTACTGCTGTGCCTGGGTATCACGGCTCTCGTCTGCCTCTCCGTCACCATCTTCAGTTTCCAGACCAAGGTCAGTCCTGGAGCCTGTAGGGAGGGGAGGGCACATGGGCCAGGGGTCTCTGTGGGGCTGAGGAGAAGCAGAGGCCTGAGTTGGGTCTGGGGATGCTATGTGTAAGAGGGATACATTGGGTTATGGGGGTGAGTGCAGAATTTGTGGGTCCCGGCCTCTGGCTACACACTGCTGAGGCCCAGTGCTGACGGCCCCCTGTGTCCCGCAGTTTGACTTCACCTCCTGTCAGGGTGTGCTGTTTGTGCTGCTTATGACCCTCTTCTTCAGTGGACTCCTCCTCTCCATCCTCCTGCCCTTCCAATACGTGAGTCTCAGCCTACCGGTGCGTGGTGAGGGAGGTGGAGATAGCCCGGTGCTCAGGGTGCATGGTCTCTTAGCCCTGCAGGGCAACCCAGGGCCAAAGCCTCATGGCCTGCCACCATGTCCAGCCCTCCTGGCACCTGCCCCCAGGTGTGTTGGCAGCATATGCAAGCAAACAAGGAGGCTTTTCTTGGCAGGCCTGGGCACCTGCCCAGCTCCGTGAGCCGCATCCGGCTTCTCTTTCCCGGTGGGTGGAGGGAGGAAGAGGGGGACTGTAGCTGAGAAAGATATACTGGGCCTCCAGGGCCCAGCAGACTCAGGGGCCCTCCTGGGGGATCAGTTAAATCCAAAGAGGCAGAATCTGACTAGCCACGCAAGAGGGGAATTAGCAAAGGAGTAGGAACAGATTCCCTACCTCATCTCACAAATGCCCACCCGCTGGAGGGCTCTTCCCAGGAGTCCTGATTGGCCTCCTGCCTGCCCAAAAGAGTGCCTACCATGTAGGAGCTGGAGCGGCCAATTGCTGGAGAACAGATGTTTCGAATCCCAAGAACACAGAAAAGAATCCTAAGAACACAGAAAAGAATAGAGTTGGATCTATTAGGGACTCAACAACATTCTCTCTGGCCACATCCGGTACCTGGTCCCCCCCTCCCCCGTAGCCTCTTGTCTGCCAGACTCGGATGGTATTCCTTATCCCCTCTAACACACTTCCATACTGCCCAGCCCCAGCCTCCGGGCAGTTGGCACCCAGTCTAGGACGTCAAGATTGATTCTGGTACTTCCTTGCCTCTTCTCTGGATCCTGTTGACAAAGGGAGGGGCCAGCACTAGCCTGGGGGCGTCTATGTATCTAGGATGGGGAGGGGGCTACAGGAAGGAGCCCCAGAACTTCAAAGAACCCTTTATTGACCCATGTTGAGCTGATGGGGATATGTTTGTTCCCAGGAACCTTCTAGAAAGTTCTCTGGAAGGGATCAACAAAGGGTAATGCTAACTCGGCACTTTGTAGTTAAGATGTTTGTGTTCCCAGTCAGGGTGAGCACAGGCTAGAAAGGGAACTGCTCCAGCCTCCAGAGGCCGGCCCATCATGCCCCTCTCTCTGACAGAGACTGCAACCCCCTCCACTACCATATACCCACCCTGACTGACTTTTTCCACCTGAGCTCTCTGTGGAGGGACAGACAGACCCCAGAGAGAGCAGGGATAAGTTGGGGACAGCAGGAGGAGCCTGAAGCCAAACCCAGGCTGAGGGAATGACTGGCAAATAAGATGAGTCTCCCTTGACCAGCCTGAGCCTGGGAAGACGTGTCAGGTCTGTGGGAGCCCCCTGTGGGTCTCTCCACCCAACCACTGAGAGCACCCCGAGAATCACCAGCATCTCTCAGACTGGGGCTTCTTAGAGAGGAGTTACCCCTGTTCTTCCATCCTCTGGGCTGAACCTTCCCCCAAATTCCTGGCACCTCTGCCAGCCGCCCTTTTTGACATGCTAAGCCAATCTTTCCTCTCCCACAGGTCCCCTGGCTCCATGCCGTCTACGCTGTGCTAGGAGCGGGTGTGTTCACGTTGGTGAGTTTGGCCCAGCCCCTGGGGCCACCTTCTCAGCTTTGTGACTCTCTCTTCAGGCCCTTCCACCCTGTGTCTTCCTTATAGTCTCTATGGAACCTTTTGGCAGTATCTGAGGGTAGGGCTGGTGCAGTGTCACATGCAGGGAATTCTGTCTCGCGTCCAAGACAAACTCTCCGAGCAGGGCACGGCAATGTGAAAGGTAGAAGGGTAGAAGCTGGTGGCCAGAGGGGACTAGGTGACCAGGACTAAGGAGAGGGGTTGTTCCTTCCTTTAGGCAGAGCACAGGGATATCCAGCTGTGTGGACCAAATTATTAAGTCCTAGAGCAGTCTGGGAAGACTCTCATACCGGGCGAAAAGGCTCCATCAGAGGGAACTCCTTTGCTGTTCTCGCCAAATTCAGCTAACAGTGATAGCTAATTCATTTCTTTACCTATGTATATATACTTATTTGTCTTTTAAAAACAAACTGGCCTTGAACTTGCGATCCTCCTACCTCGGTCTCTAGAGTCTGGTATTATAGGCATGCGCCACACCTGGGGCTCAGCTAATATTTATCCAGCACTCACTCTCTCCCCCCAGCCGGCTCTCTTTTGTTCTTAATTCATACACCACACCTAGCAGATAGATCCCACTCTTCTGAGATCACAGTGAAGAGGAAGTTCAGAGACATCAGATTACATGTCGAGGTCATCCTAGGACAAGGTCAGACCAAGCTGGGAACTTGGATATCTGTTTCCAGAGGTCAGGTAGAAAGTGACTAGGAGCAGATACCCAGGCCACATGGCCAAAGATGGACAAATACCTGCCCAAGGCGGCCCGACATATCCTAGAGTCAGGTGGACCCCAAACACCTGAATATGTGCCTCAGGACCACCCAAGAGACAAGCCAGGTTTCCATGGCATCATGGGAAGCCATGCAAAGAGATATCTCTTGCCGGTGAATCAATGGCTGGACCTCCTCTCTTTCTGGTTTGCTCAGCTACACTAAGTGACTAGAGTCGCAGGTTCATCAAAAATTGTCCAACACATCCCCGTGAGGTAGACGCGCTGATGTAAGAATTGCCTCGTCTACCCACCCATCATGGTGTTACATACCCGTGATTCTAGCATTTGGGAATTGGAGGCAGGAGGATTAGGAGTTCAAAGTCAATCTTGGCTACTTAGAGAGTTTGAGACCAGCCTTGGCCACACGAGACCCTGTTTCAAAGCATGCAAAGCCAAGCACCTTCTGTATCAAAAGCCCTAGGGTTAAGGAGTTGTCAGTTTTGCTACAGCCCAGTCCCTGAGGTCCCTAAAAGAGAAGGAACTCCTGGCTGGGACTGGGGCAGAAGATGGACAAAGCCCTCCAGCCATTCTGTCTGTCTTGTATTCAAGGGAACATGTCAGGTCAGAATGGTGAGGTCAGACAAGGGTCAAGGCAGGATAGAACTGGGCTGGGCTCATGGGCTCATCCTTTTCACGGGTCTTTACTGAGCATCTACTATGTGTGAAGTGCTGTGTTACCTGCTCAGAAGTCTTGGTCAGGAGGAAGAGCCGTGTTTGGGTGAATATGTCAGGTCTGTGGGAACTCCCTGTGGGTCTCTCCATGATTACCAGAAGCACTGGGTGAATATTGTGAAATGGTCCAAGGCCACCTTAGTCGAGGAACATGAGGACCAGAAGAGCTAGACACACCAAGCCCTCCCCTCTTACGGGTGTGAAAACCAACATCTAGATAGATCAGGCAAATAGTCTAAGACAGTGGTTCTCAACCTGTGGGTCACGGCCCCTTTGAGGGTTGAACGACCCTTTAACAAGAGTCAACTATTAGATTTCCTGTATATCAGATACTTACATTATGATTCAAAACAGTAGCAAGATTACAGTTATGAAGTAGCAATGAAAATAATTTTGTGTTTGGGTGTCACAATCACACAAGGAATTGTAATAAAGGGTTGTAGCATTCATAAGGTTGAGAACCACTGATGTTAAGGTTTCCTGGCAAGTCAACTAAGTATGGGTCAAGACAGGTGTCTTAGTCAGGGTTTCTATTCCCACACAAACATCATGACCAAGAAGCAAGTTGGGAAGGAAAGGGTTCATCACCAAAGGAATTCAGGACTGGAACTCACACAGGGTAGGAAGCAGGAGCTGATGCAGAGGCCATGGAGGGATGTTTCTTACTGACTTGCTTCCCCTGGCTTGCTCAGTTTGCTTTCTTACCATCCCAGGGACAGCGCCACCCACAATGGGCCCTTCCCCCTTGGTCACTAACTGAGAAAATACCTTACAGCTGGATCTCATGAAGGCATTTCCTCAAGGGAGGCTCCTTTCTCTGTGATAACTCCAGCCTGTGTCAAGTTGACACACAAAACCAGCCAGTACAACTGGGTTGCCAATTTACCTCTGTCTATCTGCCACATTCCCTGTGTCAGTGAGGAATCCGACTTCTTGGGAACCCTAAATCCTAAATAAAGTGAGATGGCTGGTTACCCCAGGATACCTAACTTACCCCAGGATACCCACTTCTCCTGGCTCCTGGACCAGTGTTCCTCCTTCCAGGTCATATTTTCTCAAGCAAAGAGCAATCTCAGAGAATTGGAGGGGGATCAGGATGGGAGAAAGGAGGAGAGCAAAAATCAGGACCACCAACCCCGGGCAGCAGCATCAGGAGGCCCCAGAGAGCAGTCATGGCTGGGAGCAGGAGAAGAGTCAGGCCCCGTCGGGGAGGCTGGAGGAGTTGGAAGGCAGCCTGGGCATGCACTTTGCTTCCTGAGGGTCAGGTTGCAGCAAGTATAAAGGTTGTAGTATGAGGCTCTGCAGGCAGGTAGGGCTGGGTGGATGGTAAGCCTTTAAATCTGTTCAATAATCCCTCGTGTTATTAGGATAATAAGAATAATCCCGGCCATCTGTCCCACCCATAGTGTTCTCTAGAACACTTTCATACTTGTTGCTTCATTGTATCTTACCACAACCCAGGGAAGGAAGCAAGGCCGACATTGTTCTAAGAACTGCCTTGCACATTGGAGGCCCTGGGTGTTAAGTTGTGAGGCTGGTAAAATCTCACAGCCAGTAAAGGACAGGGTCTAGGCACAGGTGTCCCAGGACCAAGGTGTGCTGAAAGCGATGTCCAGTGCCTCTGTGGTCACCTGGGGAGAGGCTATACCTCTCCCGTCCTCTTCGTCACCACCACCTCCATCATCATGTATATCATGTGCTGACTTCTCGACTAGACTCTTGTGTCAGCATGGAGACATACTGTGATTTCTCCCATCTAAAGGAACATAAAGCCCACAAAATACTCTTAACCCTCATCTCCCTGCAGCTCTTGCCCAGATATAGCACAAAACTCCATAGGAATCTCTGTTCATCTCCCACAATGCCCCACCCCACCCCAGTTCCCCTGTTCCCCACTTGTCTGCCCCCATACTCTCTGGTGTGCCTTTTCCATCAAGTCAGGGCTTTGTGCATGCGAGCTCTTCCACCGAGTGTCATCCCCAGTCCACTGAGCATTCTGCAGATGCGGTATTATCCAGTTCCCAGCCACCTCCATGGGGACAAACCCAGCAGCCACCCCAGCCCTCCTTGGCCTAACTCACCAGGAGCATCCTCTAGGCCTCTGGCTCCTGGTTTTTGGTTAGGCGGCCCCATGGCCCCATCTTGGCCCGCCCTGGGTCCCCGAGTCTTTCCATCCTCTTCCCTCAGGACGCCAGGCGGGCCCAATGCTTTGGATTTTACACTTCATGCTGCTGACTATGGATTTACATCTCCAGCCCTAGTGTCTGAGGTCCAGACGAGAACGTCCGGTTGCTTAGTCAGTGTGCCCATTGTGATGGCACACGCCTTTAATCCCAGCACTTGGGAGGCAGAGGCAGGTGGATTTCTGAGTTCAAGGCCAGCCTGGTCTACAGAGTGAGTTCCAGGACAGCCAGGGCTATACAGAGAAACCCTGTTTCAAAAAACAAAACATATATAGATATAGATATAGGTATAGGTATAGGTATAGATATAGATAGATATAGATATGTAAAAGAAAGAAAGAAATCTGACTGACCCTTTACCCTAACTAACATGCAAGCAACTTCTGCCTGGATCCCTCTGCCTTCGTGTTCTTCCACGTCCTCTTTCAGTGTTCCCACTCAAATTCCTTGGCAGCTCTCTCCCTTCCCTACACCCTACCCGTCAGACCCAGAAGGCAGCAGTTCTCACTGCTCTCCCTCTGTTCTAGGAGGGGAAAGAGGGGTCAAGCCCTTCTGTCCCCGAGCCACCAGGCTTGTGATGCCCCCTGCAGTTTCCCCTGCTGTGTCCAGACAGCAGGCAGGGGTTGGAATCCCCCTGCCTCACATCCAGCAGCTGGTTGCTCCCCACAGGCCCCCTTTGAACCCCTCTCTCCAGCCTTGCTGTGTCCCCTGCTGCCTGGGCAGAGCAGCTCCTTCCACACCAGGATTCCACACGGATGCTCCTCTGTCCCCTGACACCCTCCCTGCTTTCCTTCTTCTTCCTTGCTTGTTTCCTTCACCGCTGAGCAGCCTCCACACTCAAGCGCTGTTCCCCCTCTCCCGGAGTCCTAGCTCTAGAGACCCTATCTCTTCCTCCTATCCCCTCCCCTGCCCCACATCTGTTTTGGTTTTCTGACTCAAAGGGGAACTTAACCGCCTTGAGGGTGAGGCTCACCCACCACTCTAGTTTGTACATCCCTGTAGCCCCAGCTCACGGAACAATCTAGTACACAGCAGACACCCCCGGGTGTTTGTGGGGTGAATGGATGCCCGAGGAGTGAGTCCGGGCAGGGATCTGAGGTGCTGGGATGGCCAGTCGCACGCACGGCTGAATGTGAACTGTCCTGGCTGTCTCCTGTGAATCACCGAGAGGAGGAGGCACTTTGCTGCCCAGTGACCCCCATGATGTCTCATTCAATTAGTGCCCCAAAAAGCCTTGGTTGGGATCCTCTTGAAAGTTACATAAAGAGTAGTTGGGAGAGTACATGGGTGGGCCCTTCTGTGTAGAGAAGGGAAGACAGGCCCTTGCGTGACATGATGCATGTAAGAGCCCTGTCTTAAGCTACCCGGAAGAAGGTCCGGCAAGATTAAAGCGGCGTTCCCAGGCATGGAACCCTGAAGCCTTAGGTTTTGATGGAGGTAGACTGGTCCTTGGCCCCACCCTGCACAGTTTCTGCCCAGCCCTACAGGCTGGCCCATGAGTTTACCTCTCGAGAAAGCACCCAAGGAGAAAGCACTAGTGGGGAGAGGATGGGAGAGTCACTTGGAGCCCACACCTTTGAGCTGACTCACACACTTCAACTAGCATTTCAGTCCTAGCATCCAGCAAGGGGTAGGGGGTCAGGCTGCAAACTCAAGGCTTCCCCACAGTGCGCCAAGGCTGAGTGTGGGAGAGACAGACGTAGGAGGGGGCTGCTTCTCAAGGCTGGACCAGCACCCCAAAAGGCCTTGGCTTCCATGACAGGTGTCCCTCCCCTGAAAGATGGAAGAAGCTCTCAGGGTCAGAGCTGAGGGTTCTAGGACAGAGACTCTGGGTATTCTTCTCGGCGTCAGCCCAGGCTGGTGGGAATAGGGAACATGCCACAGAGGGTCCAGCGCTTCATCCAACACTTCCTGTTTTCCCTTCCTGGTATCGTCGATGGGGCAGTAATCAGGTCAAGGCTGGGCAGAGTGTCCTTGTTTTGTCTGACTGCAGTGCAGAGAAAGGGTCCCATTGTGTCACTAACGCACAGAAGGCTAAGTAGGAGGAGTCATCCCAAAGGCCAAAGTCACCCTCTAGTTGTACAAGAGGGAACAGGGCACTGGATGGGCCCAGTTCTGGGCACCATCCAACTTGGAAGCCTGTGTTTTTCTAAGCTAAGGGCTGTGTTTGCATCTCTTCTTAACTCACCCTTTTAGCACTCGCGCACGCACACACACACACACACACACACACACACACCCCGTCACGCATGCATGCCACCTTGCTTCTCTCGGCATCTGGGGACAGCTGTCCTCTTGGCTGTGTGATGAGGGCAGGTTGGTTATACTGTCTGTGCCTCAGTGACATCAACAAATGATGGGGACAGTAATGTGACATTTGTCACAAAGACTTAAGTGGCTATTTAGAAACAGTCACAAGACTCTGCTGGGGTGTTATTTTAATCCTTGTGTTTATAAGTTGCACTTCGTAATATACGAATACATCTATTCCTGGGTCTTGGCTTTTAAAAATCTTAAATATGGATGAAGCGAACATCTTGAGCGCACTCCTTGACTTCCCCAGTGGTGACCATGATGGGCAGCTGCTGTTTTCCTAGACTGGTCTATGGAGATGCCTGTCTATAGGCTCCTGAGTCACAAATGTACTTTTGTGCAGTTGTGTGATAAGGTTGTTTCCGCAGGTCGCTTTCTTCTCATGGTAGCTGATATCAGGGAGCTTTCCACCTCAGTTCTGTGTCAGTTTAGCTAACTGGCCCCTGTTGACAGACGACAGGGTGGATTCCGGTAAAGCTCTGTTAGAACCTGCCCTGGGAGAGCGGCCCAGGACTCGCAGCTCCCGCCCTGTGCTGCCGCTCCTGTAGGACGGACTCAGCCCAGGAGTGCCTTTCCATGGTGTGTCTCTCTCACAGTGCCTCAGCTTCATCTCTGAGACCGTGTTTGAGGGAGGGACAGACAACAGACGTAAACTCGATTCCCGGTGTAGCAGGGCCAGGCCAACTATGTGGCCAGAATCTATGTAGATCACCGATTCTCAACCTGTGGGTGGCAATCCGTTTGCGGGGACAGGGGGAGGTGAAATGACCCTTTCACAGGGGTCACACATCAAATATCCTTCATACCACATGTTTACATTGTGATGTGTAACAGTAGCAAAATTACAGTTATGAAGTAACAACAAAATGATTTTTATGGTCGGGGTCACCATGACATGAGGAACTGTACTAAAGGGTCGCAGCGTTAGGAAGGTTGAGAGCCAATGGTGTAGGTGCAGCCCTACTGTGTGGTGGACTAGAACAGACACCCTCAGCTCCTCTGCCCTGTCCAGGTCCCTCTTAGTCCCCTTGCAAACCTATTCTGCTCCTCCTCCACCAGATAAGGGGCAAGGGTCAGGCTCCAGTACTAGACAATCAACAAACCACTTTCCTCTCCGACCTTACAGGCTAAACAGTGGCATACCAACCCGCCAGGGCACACAGGGACAGTGAGCTAATGGGTTAGTGCGCACAAGGACTGTTTATACCTTCAGCATACATTACTCCTGTTCTGGTCCCGCGCTGCCTCTGACCCCATCCCACACACTCAGGCAGAGTCCTGCATCCAGCTGACCTCTAACTCAGCCAAGGGTCACCCTTCCAGGTGTCAACAGCTGCCCGTAGTCTGCAACTAGTGTGTTAAGTATAAACAAGATCATCTGCTGTCAGCTCGGGATGTTGACAATGCTTTCTTTCCATTGCGTAGGGGGATGCTAGACAGTTACTTTTCCCTTGCGATGTGTGCTTTACGGTGGGATTTTTTAAAAATTATTTTACATTTAACTCTGGTGTGCTTGTGTGCGTGCACACCACAGTGTGTGTGTGTGTGTGTGTGTGTGTGTGTGTGCACATGCCACAGTGTGTGTGTGTCTGTGTGTGTGCGCAGAGATTAGAGGGCAACTTCTAGAAGTCAGTCATCTCCTCCGTTCGGGTTCTGGGGACCAAATTCAAGCCCTCAGACTTGGTAGCAAGTACGCTTATCTGCCGAGCCATCCTGCTGGACCTTATAATGGAATTCTGATGGTGTTTGTGGCGCTCGTTAAACTGGTCAGTTCTTCAAAGTCAAGTTCCCTGGAACACAGTAGGTGCTCATTAAATATGAGTGTGTGCAGATAAGTAGAAAGCTCCCACCTGACTCTCAGGAATGAGGCTGCAGCTGGTGGTAACCCTTTTGGGGTGGGCCTCCCCAGCTAGCGCCATGTGGAGGAGAATCCAGGGCCAGGACCCAAGGGTACGGGCCCCACAGTGTGTCCACTCTTGTTTGCAGCCAGCTAAGCTGTTCTGAGAGGCCACTGGGTGGGTGCTCCTTGGAGCGGCGCCCCCGGACCTGATCAGGTCCAAGCCTTCTAGGTTGAAAGATTCGGTTTCATGAGCTCACCCAGGGGTGACCAGGTTCTGGGAAAGCAACCAAGCACTGCCGATTGATAAGCCAGCTCAGCGATTTATTAACTTATGCTTGGCAGCTGTGCCTGTTAAACAGCCCGCAGCGTCGGGGCTGGCCCCTCTGCCTACTTCTTCTCTTTGCAGAGGAAATTTCACTTAGAAAGCCAGATCTCTTTGCTGAGTCCGACAGAGTAAAATGATAGTTTCGAATAATGAGAGCCGGGGATGGCGTGACCGTCGTTGCTCTCCTGCTCTGTGAAGTGAGGGCTCTGAGGTCACACGATTAAGTTGACTCGACCCTTCCAGACTCAGTCTGTGTCCCAGGGGGTCCAGCCCTTAATGCTGCTTAGCCCAGAGGCCTGCGTACAAGCCACCCCCCCCCAACCCTTACCACAGCTCGCCATTTTCCTTCTGTTAAGGCCGTGCAGATTCCCCTTAGAATCTCTCTGCCTCCCTGACATGATGTGGGAGTCACCTGAGTCTCATTAGCAGCGGCTGCCTATTCCTGGGAGGATACAGCTCCCGCAGAGGCCTCAGTAAAACCCCAGAAACAGCCATCATTCATTAGATGTCGGCCACCGTGCGCCAGGCATTCTGCACACAGTATGGTTATCACAGTCTCAGAACGGCCTCGGGAGACGAGCTTTCTCATCTCCACTCAGTGCTAGGGAGTCACACACAGGCCAAGAAGAGAGCCTGAGTCTTGCTCATTCTCCCAGCTTCCCCGGGTGGCTGGACAGAGTCTCCAAGTGAGGTGGCTCCAGACTGAGCTCAGAGTCACCCTCCTCTCCTCATACAGCATATGCCGGACTCGCTCCTTGTTGGAGTCTCTGGTCCCTGTGTTTTGTGGCGCTAGCACAGAGGGGTTCTCTGTGGGCTACACAACTCCGAGGAGTCTGTGTCCTGGGTCAGGGAGGGGGCGAGAGAAAGGGATTGGTACAGCCTTCGGCCTCGATCGAGCCAAACGCAAGCTTCAAGGTCGCATATCAGCCCCGTCATCACTTCCCTTCCCACAATGCTCCCCTCCTCCCACACACTTAATTCTTCACTGTTCACAATGGTCCAGCGGTCCCCAGGGCTTCCAAACTGCTGCCCTTGGCCTATCCAAGGCCCACGCCTCCCTCCTTCACACCCCAGGAAAAATGTCACCCCTCCTAGGACACCTTCCCCTTCAACAATCCAGAGTTCCCACTGCACAGCCCTAATTATAGCTAAGACCCAGCTTTCTGGTAATTGTCTGAAAGTACTCCCCGCCCCCATTAGGTAGTGGGCCTAGCTGAACACACAGACTTGTGTCCTTTATCGGTTCCGACTCAGTCCCTGGCACATGTGACAGCGTGTGAGGAGCCCAGAGACACAGGCCTTCCACATACGTGTGGTAGAGCAGCTAGGCATAGAGCGGGGGTGGGGTGGGGGGGTGAATCTGAAGAAATTTCACGTGTGCGGGCTAATGCTGCTTCCCCTTTTAGACACTGGCAGACTCTGAGACCTCGGCCCGCTGAAAGATGTCCCCGCCTGATTTCATGTGCGGCATGCAAGGGGTTTCTGCAGCCAAGCCAGAACCCAGAGGAGAGCTGTGGGGGGGGGGGGGGGGGGAAGGGGCGGGGTGTCTGTGGCCAGAAGGAAGGGCTGACTGGGGTGGCTGGGGACAGAGAGGAGCTGTGGTTCCCCTGGGACAACAGAAGACTCATTGATCCTGGGTGCTACAGAGGGTGACTGAGTGCCATTTCCCCACGTGGGGAAACTTAGATAAATGTTTAACATCTCTGGCCTCAGTTTCCTCTAGTGATGACAATTCTATTCCAAGCAACTTGTGTCTTAAAAGTGTATAACAACCCTTCCCCCGCCCCTGCCGCATGCATTTCCCCTCAAAAAAAAAATGTAGCGGGGGGGGGAGGGGGGAGGCTAGAACAACAGCACGAAGACTATTTCATCTAGAAAGCTCCCAGCCTCTCAGGAAGCCCTTAACTGCGGCCACGCCCACACAGGGCTTAGCCCTCAGCACTTCGGGGATGGGGGGGTCACTTTGTAATACTCTGGGGTTACTCTCTTCTCACTGACACCTCTTCCCCCACCTCCCCTCCTCCCAGAGGGCAGAGATCCCGCTACTCTGCTGTATTTCTACCTAGAACAACATGAGTGCTCAGTGAACGGGGTGGGGGTGGGGTGGACGTAATCAGGGAGGAAGGCGTTGGGAAGAGTTCTGGCTGCTGCAGCAGGGTCACTGGTCAGCCAGGTAATAAACCAGAAGCATAGCCCCTGAATGTCCCAGACGGAACATCTGACCTCTTCTTCTTCCTTCTCTTCCAGTTCCTGGCATTTGATACCCAGTTACTAATGGGTAACCGTCGACACTCGCTGAGCCCCGAGGAGTATATTTTCGGAGCCCTCAACATCTACTTAGACATTATCTATATCTTCACCTTCTTCCTGCAGCTTTTTGGCACCAACCGGGAATAATGAGCCCTCCCCACCCCCACCCTCCTCCAGAGAATGTCCCCTCCCCGTCCTGTGACCCTCTCCGTGCTCCTGCAAAACCAGACATAAACAGCCTGTGAGCAGTCCCTCCCTCCTGCAGCCAGCCCTCACGTTGCCGGCTTGTACATATGCCATGCTTGGGGCCCTGCAGATCTGAGGCCACACCATCCCCCGTGCTGCCCCCTGGCACCCGATTGCATCTTCCAAATGGCACAGTCAAGGCTTGAGGGCACCTCTGGGTTTGCAGACCCCAAGAATGAGCGGGAGGAGCCCTGCAGGATCTCAGAGGTGGGAAGGAAACCCCAGGAAACACGGCTGAGACTGTGACCCCCTCCCCCCCATCACCAAGTCTTCTCCGGTTCCATTTTCTCTTTCAGGCCAAACAACCATGCTTTGTGAGAAAAAGTAGCTGAGGGGACAAGACTGAGACATCAGGTTGGGGCTCTGGGGCCTGTGGGGTGAAGCTATCCCCGGCTGCCATTCTCTCAGCTGTAGGTCAGTCGCTTGTTCTAGGGACCTGGGCAACATAAAAAGAGTGGGAAGCCACTGCTTTGGTTACTTGCCTCAGTTTGCCTTCCTGGGTCATCGAACAGGGACTAGAACCCCATCTCTCTTTTTTTTTTCCACTCTGTGCTGTTCCCACAGACCTAAGGGGAGTGGGGTGGAAAGTGGTTCTGTCTGCTGAACTAGTCCTTACCTGGGCGACAGCCCCTTCAGTCCCTTCCACACTTCTGTCCTAGGTCTTCCCCTATCTTCAGCTACATCCAGGCTTATCTCTAGCCAGGCCTCCTGAGGCCTGAAGAGTAGAGGTATCCATTTCCCTCCCCCGCCCTCGCCCCCAGCTTCCCTGGTCACTCAGCCCAGAGTTCCTGAGCCCTTGCCCTCTTATCTCCACATCTCTGTAATTTGGAAGCTGTCCAGCTAATGGTCACAGCCAGAGCCAGTCCCTTGAGCCTGTCCCCCCATGATGAAGCCAGAGCTCCTTATCAACCTCCAGGCTTCTGGGATCTCAGGCAGAGCGTCACCCTGCCCTGGCTGAGCGCCTGCTGGAGAGGGAACCAGGGGGCCCACACCTGGGGCAGCGGGCAGGCGACGCATGCACACAGCCAGCTCTAGGCCAGTGGAAAGTTACTGGGTGAAGGCTACGAGGCCCTGAGTGGATGCAGGGGGCCCTGTTTGCCCCAGGAAAGGGGACTAGGTAGCCTATCCATTCCTGCCCCTGTCCCCCTCCCTGCCTACTCTAGCCTTCGAGAAATATTACAGAAGCATTTGAAATTTTGTTTGATCTTGAATATTTGAGGAGGGAAGGTGGTATGGAGGGGCAGTTGGGGTGGGTGCTGGTCTAAATGAGCCCACTGCTGCAGTCCGGACTGGTCCTGCAGGGTTTGGCACATCCGCATTGCAGAGATAAAGCCAAGTGACTCAGAAAGGCTTAGATAAGACTACTGTCATCTAGTAAACCTGAGGGACAGTCCACAGCTACTTCCTCCAGTCTGAGTCTGGGCTGGATTGAGACTTGTGTAGCCCATAGATGTGTAGGAGATGCATTGGCATCTCTGGGGAATTGTGATACCCCCCCCCCACCTGTCCCTGTCACCCAGCCTGGCATCCAGAGGCGCCAAACTCTTAGGTTTTCCCTCCCTGGAAGTCAGCTGGGAGGCAGGATTCGCAAGATGGAAGTCCCCAACCGGTGGCAATGTGAGGCAGGGAGAGGCACCAAGACACTTGGCTGACTTCTTCATCTGCTTGCCCTCTTTGAGTGCCTCCCCTAATCTCTTGCTTCAGTTCTAGAAAGGTTTAAAGCCCCTCCCCCCACCGACATGTCGCTCTCTCACTGGCCGGTTTCCCAGAATCCACTTGTCCAAGTCCTTTTCTGAGACAATTTATGCAGAGACTGAGGGTTGAGAAATTTTTCCAAGGCTAAGTTCCAAAAATCTGGGGGAGGGGCAAGCCCTCAGCCATAAATAATGTGACCCGGGCACAAGTCACAGTGATCTGTCTCAAAGACGGCTGGTGAAGGTGGGGAGGCCTGGCCGGGGTTTTCTTCTGTTGGTTGCCCAGCCCGTGGCTAAACTGGCTCGAGGGCCAGAGAAAGCCTTGATGTCGACCCCTGGTGGGGCAGTAAGGAGTCCCAGGAACACCTGGGTGGGTCTTGGAAGGAGGAAGGGCGGGGAAACAAGAATGCAGGATTATGAGGAATGCGGGATTATGAGAAACCGAAGCTGGGCAGGTGCGGCACACTGGGAAGGAGAAGACCTCCTCCTGGCCCCTCGCATTTTTAGCTTGGGTGGAGCCGGACCTGTGACGGGGTAGATTGGATTTCGTAAGGCTCGAGGGAGCCAGGAAGATCTGATGTGAGGCCCAAAGCCCTCTGAAGATCCGTGAGAGACCAGAAGGTCCCCTCCGAGGCTCAAGATGGGACGAAGTAGGGACATTAAGTCCCTCATTCCCCACACCAATTCCTGGGTCCCTGCACAGCTGTTTCAGTACAGCCCGAGGAAGCTACAAGACTTCCTCGGGTGTGGTATGGGTCTACCATTCCGTTCCCTTTCTTCTCGGTGAGCTCCGCAGGATCCCTCAAGCACCCTTATTCCGAAAGGCCGAGGGGCGCAGGTCAAATTGGGAATTTTACACACGGACTTTGCTGCCCCCTTCTGGCTGTTAGAGGAAAAACGGAGTCTGGCTTTGCACATCTCTCAAGGCAGTTTAGCCTGCCTGCATAAACCCATCTCTAGTCATTCCCCTGCCCTGAGTGTCAGAGGATGGAGATCTAGCGCCAGGCACAAGGACTCACCCGCCACACACCCAGACGTGCCCAAGATCTGTGACTGATGGGAAATCAGAATAAAAGCAATTGCTGAGACGCCTGGACTGTTTGCTTGTGGCCTCAGCTGGCCCCGTGGGGTGGCTTTCACACAGGAGTCACTTGAAATCCCCATCTTTGTTTTCCTGGGAAAAGGCGAGGGGTCCTTCTGCTCAGGACACCTTTTCCTGGGAGCCTTTTGCAGACTGACCCAATCTTCTTGGTCCGTGGGAACCTGCTCTTTTCCGAACCCTACTAGTAGAAGAGTCTTTATTTTGAGCGAAAGTGTTTCCTTAGAATGGACATCCTGGACACATCGCAAAGCATCAGGTTTAAACCTATACGACAAGAGCTTCGGGGGGCTATCTTGGGCATCCTAGAGCCTCAGGACTGACAGCACATGGGCGAAAGCATCGTCTAAGAGGAGGGAGGAAGGGAGGGGTGGGGAGAGGGAGGGGTCTACTCCAATTGTTTTATTTTACATAAGAAGAAATTTAGGCCCAGGCAGGGGTGGCGCACGCCTCTAATCCCAGCACTCTGGAGGCAGAGGCAGGTGGATTTCTTAGTTCGAGGCCAGCCTGGTCTACAGAGTGAGTTCCAGGACAACCTGGGCTATACAGAGAAACCCTGTCTTGAAAAAACAACACCCGCCACCACCCCCCTGCAAAAAAAAAAAAAAAAAAAAAAGAGGAAACTTAGAAGCAAACGTTTCAGTGATCAGTCCAAGCTTGGGCATAAATTGCCGACAGGGATCAGAGGGCAAATCAGTCGATGATTATGTCAGTAGATTCCCATAGTGCGCTGGATAGTTTTATGTCAACTTGACACAAACTAGAGTCATCTGAGAGGTTAGGAAAATGCCTCCAGAAGATCAAGCTGTAGGCAAGTCTGTAGGGCATTTAGGACCCAGTCCATTGTGGGTAATTCCACCTCTGGGCTGGCCGGTCCTGGATTCTATAAGAGAGAGAAGGCTGAACAAGCCATGGGGAGCAAGTCTACTGGTAAGCAGCACCCTCCATGGCCTCTGCATCAGCTCCTGTCTCCAGGTTCCTGCCCTGTGTGAGTTCCTGTCCTGGCTCCCTTCAATGATCGCAGCAATATGGAAGTGTAAACCAAATAAACCCTTTCCTCCCCAACTTGGTCATGGTGTTTTACAGTAGCTATAGTAACCATAACTAAGACACATGGGACTCCTGGTGTGTGGGAAGGGATGTGATCACACTGGGGGAGAGTATTATTATTATTATTATTATTATTATTATTATTATTATTATTTATAGCAAAAGCTCCCAGTGTATACAGCTCAATGCACAGCCATGAAGAAGCAGAAAGAAACAGCAGCTGAGAACATTTAGCTTCAGGGCCCCAATCGATACTCCACCCTCTCTTCTTTATTTCCTGTTTTGTTTTGTTGTTGTCGTTGTTGTCTTCTTTTTTTTTTCTTTTTCTTTTTTCTTTTGCTTATTTGTTTCGTTTGAGACAGTCTCACCATGTAGCCCAGGCTGGCCTCGAACTCACAGCCTTGCCTTGAGCTGGGATTATATGTGTGTATCACCCTGCTTGGTTCATTAACGAAACCTAAGAAGGAGGCAGTGCTGAGCTATGATACAGGGAACCAGGAGGCCTCTGGCAGTGCAGAAACGGACGAAGACTCTAAGTTGGGGAAAGGGAACGCTGGACTCTCGTGCCTCCTCCAGCCAGCATGAGCCCTACAACCTCCCCAACTCGTCCCTAGACAGCGGAGTTTCATTGGTTTCCTGGGGCTGCAGTAACGGATGGTCATGAACTGAGCAGCTGAAAACAACAGAAAGCATCTATTCTACCAAGCAAGCCCTGCTCGCTCCCTTGGGAGGCTGCGACGACTGCTGGTTTTCTTCAGCATCCAGTGGAACCTTCCAGCCTCTGTCTGCTTCAGCACCTGCACTCTTCCCTGCCTCTCCTCCTTCCTTTACAGAGCAAGACTGTGTCTGGACCGCCAGCCTGCAGCACACCCGGGAGGATGGACTTATTCCCAGATCCTTATTCTGGTAAAAGATCCAATCTCCACATACAGGTGTGAGGGTTTAGGACTTGGACATATCCAAGTGGCCCACTATCCAGCCCGCTCCATGAGCCTCTCCCCTCTGGAAGCAGCTGCTGATTCTGCACAACCCTCCCCACACAGCTGAGAGAGCCTTCATTCCCATTGGTAGGTCCCCACTGAGGCTGGACAAATTCCACAACCTGACCCAACTCACATACAACCACCCATCTCTATTCAAGGGTGTGTCTACTCCCTGAAAACCCACTTGCCAGCTCCAGGACTATGCCCTCCCACACCCCACAGATGGCTAACATACTTTCTTCCCAACACACAGTCCCAGCTCTCTCCAGTCTTCTCTTTGCTTGGACAAAACCCTGCTGAAAGAAGCCAGCCTCTTCTGTCCCTTCCCTTCCTATAGCACCCCCAGGGCCTTTCTCTCTCTCTTTCTTTTCTTTTTCTTTTTCTTTCTTTCTTTTTTTTCAAGACAGGGTTTTTCTGTGTATCCCTGACCGTCCTGGAACTCACTCTGTAGACCAGGCTGGCCTTGAACTCAGAAATCCACCCGCCTCTGCCTCCCCAAGTGCTGGGATTAAAGGCGTGAGCCACCACTGCCCATCACTTCCTCTATTTCTTGAGCCTTTATATAAGAAGTTCAAGTGCCCTGGGCCCACATGCTGGAGAGACCATGGGTGGGTACAGTGCCAGGGGCTCAGTCTTCCTGCCATGCCCATCAAGGTGGCAGCCACATGAAGGAGGAAGCCACCTTGGAAGTGGTCACTCTAAATTCAGCTTCTCCTGGCTCCAGGCATTTGAGACCTCCGGGTTGAGGTCCAAGTCACCATGGCACGTGGACAAGTCTGAGTCTTGTCCAAATCCCTAATCCAGAGTTCTTACAAGCACAACTAAGTGGCATGGTTTTGTGGCCCTAAGTCTGAAGTCATTTGCCAGGCAGTAACAGACGAATGGAATTGATGAACCTTCCTCATCAGAAAACAAACAAATAGACAAAGGCACTGGGAAGGGAGATACCTGAGAGACTCCCAAAAACTGCCCCGGGAAAGCTCGAAGCACCTGGGCAGGCCTGATACACCAGAACCGGGGATGGAGATTGGTGGATTCGGGAGCCGCTGGCTGGTCAGCCTAGCAGAAATGGGAATAAAGTAGAAAGATACAGAGCTGTGTTCTCAGCCCGTAGGTCACGACCCCTTTGGAGGTCGGTCAGATATTAGATGTTTGCATTATGATTTATAATAGTAGCAAAATTACAGTTGTGAAGTAAGAATGAAATAATTTTGTGGTTGGGGGTCAGCACAGCATGAGGAACTGTGTTAAAGGGTTACAGCGTTAGGAAAGTTGAGAACCCCTGCCCTAAAGGATGGCATCCAATTGTTCTGCTTAGGTCTACAAATGTGCAGATATCTGCACACCCATGTGCATGCACCATACATCACACACATATACACACTTTCTCACACATACTCACACATACTCATATACACACACACACAGTATACCCACATATACATACTACACACATTCACATTCTCTCTCTCTCTCTCTCTCTCACACACACACACACACACACACACACACTTTCTCACACATATGCACATACTCACACATACTCATACATACACATATAGTATACCCACATATACATACCACACGCATTCACATACTCTCTCATACACACACACACACACACACACACACATACTTTCTCACACATACTCACATACTCACACATACTCATATATACACAGTATACCCACATATACATACCATACAAATTCACATTCTCTCTCTCTCTCTCTCTCTCTCTCTCTCTCTCTCTCTCTCTCTCTCTCTCACACACACACACTGGGGGGCAAGATCTAGTCCTGTGTCTTAGAATTCTGTAATGGGGCTTCATGGGTGATCTGGGAGCTCAAAAGGCCAGGGTGCTCATGGGACTGTAGACAGAAAGGACTCCAGACATGAGAAATTAGAACTCTGTGGGGATCAGACTAGATGATATTTCTGTCACAGTCTGGAAATGCACCCCCAAGCTCCTACTTTCTGCATCTAGACCTGACCTCAAAGCCTTGGGTAACCCCCCAAAATTTATCACCACCACCCAGGAAGCAGGTTTTCAACACAGGAACCTCTGGGGTCCCTGTGCCTAACTGCCTCATGTAGTTGGAGCTCTCTGGATATGGAAGGGGTGGAGACCTAGACCTACAGAAAAGGCAGGCTGTTATGAAGAACCCTACCATGCCTGTCGAGGAAGGGAACTCAGTTCTGCAGGCAGGAGGCACATCAAGGGTGGGTAAGCAGAAGAGTAATGAAGTCAGATCTGCGTTTGGGAAACAACTCTGAGAGACAATGTATTCTCTGGCTAGAAATCATATTTCTAGGCGTTTATTCTAAATAAATAATTTCCAAAAAGGAACAGGGTTGTTCACAGGAATATTGTTCATAGGAGTAAAAGTCGGGGAAAGTGAATATTAAATAATGAAGGAATGTTTAACAAATCGTGGTGTGCATTCCATTAAATATTTAGCAGCCACGAAAGGTGACCAAGTGAATAAACATTTACACAGAGTTTTACGGTTTGAATATGAAATATCCCCCAGAGAGGTTCTTGTGTTGAGTTCTAATTTCTCATGTCTGGAGTCCTTTCTGTCTACAGTCCCATCAGCACCCTGGCTTTTTGAGCTCCCAGATCACCCATGAAGCCCCATTACAGAATTCTAAGGCACGGGGCTAGATCTTACGCCCCCCCCACACCTCTTCTATTTCCCCTCTGCATCCTGCCTGCCGGGGGTGGGGGGTGGGGGCGTGGATTGCTCTGCCATGAGCTCTCACTGCCATGAGCTCAGCCCAACTCAGGCTGACCACGAAGCAATGAGTGAAATATTGCCTTCCTGTCTTGAGCTGTTTGATGTCGTAGCATTTGGCTACGGTGACAAAAAAGTCTAACCCTGAAAATCGATAGTGGCAGTAAGACCATTTCTTTGACGGCGTAACCACGCGGATCCTAAGCCTTTATGGTTATTTTGCAGGAGGGATTTGGTAAAGCTTAACTAGGCTCAAAGAAAGCTGTGAATGAGAGCTGGCAAGGGTAAAAGGAGAGACTGACAAAGAACCCAGTGTAGGAGACCCCGAAATATCTACAGTGTAAGTGAAGGTTTCATCAAGGCCTCCGGAAGCACCCCTGGAATTACTCTGCTAAATGGGAGCAAACGGGACCTCCTGGCACGCACTGCTGGTGGGCACGGGAGGCGTTTTGTATTTGGGCTGAAAGTGCTTTCCGGAAGTTAAGTGTTTCCGGAAGTTAGATGCTTCCGGAAGCTAGATGTGTCCTTGGCCCTTGGCCCTTGGCGTAAGGCTCCAACTCTCAAGTGTAACTATAACTTTCTCATCACAAGATAACAAACACAGATCTCTGCAGAATCTTGAAAAGCCCACAGATCCAAGGAACCCTCTGTGCACCACCCGAGAAGATCCATCATGGAGTCCCGAAGAAGAAGCCACTGAAAAATTTGAGAATCACACTGACGTTGAGCCTGTGTGCAAAGACTGCAACAGGAGACCATTCTTCACCAGGCCAGAAATCACAAACTCTGATGAAGAAAGTCGGACAGTGGCAGCCACCAAATCAGAACAGAGAAGAAGGGGGCTGCAGGCAAGAAGCCTGCAGAGATCAGGAAAGAAAAGGCACCTTTGGACGTCAAGAAGCAAGAGGGAAAGACTGCAGCTACCTAGAAACCAGCAGCAAAGAAGAAACCAGCCATAGAACGGAAGCCGCACAAACTATTAAAACCTGCTTCATTCTGTAAAGAGCAAATGGGATAGTCTGTTTGCATAAAAAACAAAAACAAAAACAAAAAACGGATGAAAGAAAAAGAGAGTGTGTAAAGTTAATTCTAAAGAAACCTGTGGCCGGGCGGTGGTGGCGCATGCCTTTAATCCCAGCACTTGGGAGGCAGAGGCAGGCAGATTTCTGAGTTCGAGGCCAGCCTGGTCTACAAAGTGAGTTCCAGGACAGCCAGGGCTACACAGAGAAAGAAACAATTTAAAATAAACTAAGTATTTTCCACTGAGAAAATATGAAGGATACCTTGGGTGCATTGCAGGAATTGACCAGACCTCACCAATTGTTCAAGGATGGAAACAAGGAAGAAACTCTTTTAAAAAGACTTTCGAAGGACATTTGACAGGACAGCACTGCCAGGTACCTCTACTCGTGTGGTGCCACCGAGTCAGCTATTTCTCACGATTCACTTCACCACGCTCAGCTGCCCAGGCCCTCATGGTCCCGATGTATCTGGTCCCTGAATGCCAGTAGCAGACATTGGTGTCGTCCACATGAGCTGCTTTTCCAGGAATGCAGAAAGCAAAAGTTACAGGAACATGGAGGACTCCACATATATTTCAGAAGAAGTCCTAGGAAGCCATGCAGTGTAGGACAAGATCAGAGGACCTGTACTAGCCCCAGGGAAAGCAAAGTGTGACAGAGAGAGGGCGGAGCCTAAGCTGCAATGGAGATCTCAGGAAGCTGAGCACGTCAAGAACATGGGATGTCTGCTGAGGACGACAGATAAGAGCGCTGGCCGCTGAGATGCTGTTGGTGCAGGGCTGTCCCAGGCCAATGGCACTTACATCATGCTAGTGTGTGCCCATGGAACTACAGGGTCTAATGTTTGTCCTGTTGGATGTCTGTCTGTCTGCCTTGTTTTGTCCTGTTGGATGTCTGTCTGTCTGCCTTGTTTTGTCCTGTTGGCTGTCTGTCTGCCTTGTTTTATTCTGATGTCTGTCTGTCTGTCTTGTTTTGTCCTGTTGGATGTCTGTCTGTCTTGTTTTGTCCTGTTGGATGTCTGTCTGTTTTGTTTTGTTCTGATGTCTGTCTGTCTGTCTGTCTTGTTTTGTCCTGTTGGATGTCTGTCTGTCTGCCTTGTTTTGTCCTGTTGGATGTCTGTCCTGACCCTTCCTGGCTATTCTCTATTCATCCCTTTTCAAATGGAAGCATTTACACTGTGCACTAGGATTTTTGAATGTATATAATTTTTTTTTGTTTTTACAGTAGTTTACAGCTAAGAGAGTCTATCTTAAGACTCAGAGACTTGAACCTTGGGTTCCAGTGGTGCAACTGTCAGGGCTATGAGGATCCTTGGAGATGAGCTAAGCACTTTGTGTTATGTGACAGACACAGCTCTTTTGAGGCCAGGACTTGGAAGCTATTGTGTAAAGAGATACATTTTGGTATCAAACTGACAAGGGGTAGACTTATAATGGTTAGTTTTAATTGACAGCTTGTTTAGATAGAGAAGTACCCAGGAGATTAGTAAAGACAAATCTATAGGGGCCGGGGAAGGTGTTTCCAGAAGAGATTAACTACACTCACTGATTGTGGGTGGAACCATCTCTTAGTCTGGGGACCTGGATAAGGTAAGGAGTCGGGGAGAAGCCAATGTGGGCGTTCAGTTCTCTGGATGCTTCCTGACCACACAAACATGCAGTGCCCTGTTCTCTGCCATCGCCTCCTGAAACAGACAGAAACCTCTGAAGTCAAAATAAACCTTTTCTCCTTTGTGTGCTCGTTAAGTATTTGTCAGTGACGAGAAGCTAGCACACACGCTATCTTAGTCAGGGTTTCCAGTCCTGCACAAACATCATGACCAAGAAGCAAGTTGGGGAGGAAAGGGTTTATTCAGCTTACACTTCCACATTGCTGTTCATCACCAAAGGAAGTCAGGACTGGAACTCACACAGGGCAGGAACTTGGAGACAGGAGTTGATGCAGAGGTCATGGAGGATGTTTCTTACTGGCTTGCTTCCCCTGCCTTGCTCAGCTTGTTTTCTTATAGAACCCAAGACCACCAGCCCAGGGATGGCCCCACCCACAATCAGCCCTCCCACCTTGATCACCAATTGAGAAAATGCCCCACAGCTGGATCTCATGGAGGCATTTCCTCAAGTGAGGCTCCTTTCACTGTGATAACTCCAGCCTGTGTCAAGTTGACGCACAAAACCAGCCAGTACACTGGGCATGCATGTGGCATAGACAAACATACAGGTAAAACATCCCTACATATAAAACAATCCTTAAAAAGTCAAGGTAGGCAGCACTTGAGAACTAAGACCTGAGGATGGTCTCCAGTCTCCATATGCATGTGCACACACTTGTACCCACACAGACACAAACACACGCTCACCTGTGGTTACCTAGAGAAAGTGGGTAAGACTGGGTCTTTTCCGTAGACAGTAGTTTCCTACACTGAATTCACAATTTCTACTAAAGGATTTACTAGTGTTTCTATACCAAATAATTATATAACTTGTAATAATAAAGTACACTGTAGAGAGAAGTTTAAAGGTTATATAAATACAGCTGGTTGTAGTGGTTCCTGCCTATAGTTTTAGTAATAGGAAGTTGAAACAGATTGTTTTCAAGGCCAGCCTCGGCTACCTGAGTTCCAGGTCAACCAAGATTACAAAGGAACCGCCTAACCCCTCACTACCATACACACACGCATACACTTGCTGTGTTATACAAGCTGGTTTCAAATTCTGAGGCTCCAGTGATCTTTTGCCCAAAACTCTTGAGCAGTTGGGAGAGAGATGTGCACTCTCATTCTGAGAACCCATTCTGTTGAATTAAATATGGTTAAATAAAACCCGGCAGTGGGTTCGATACCCGCCTTAATGAAAGACACACACTCAGGTATATATATTTTAATATACCTTAGACAGCACAATAGCTAGCTCACTGCCTAACCTCCGTGCTGTTATTCTAACTCCTGCCGATAATCCCGAGTTATTATTTTCTAATTCTATGTTTTATCTTGGCTGCCCTGGACCCAGTTGGGCAGCCCTCTGGGCGGCGCTCTCCCACCTCCTTCGCATGGTGGCCGCGCCTCTCTGTCCTCGGCCCTTCACAGGCATGCCGCCTCTCCTCTTCTCCACACCCTTCCCAGTATGGCAGATCTCCTCCTTCTCCCACTCCTCCTGGTTTCAAGCCCGGGAATCCTAAAAATCCCCCTTCTGTCAGTCGTCCCCAGCTATTGGCTGTTGGCATCTTGATTTACCAATCAGAACCAAGTTAGGGGGAGGGTCCCAGAAGCTATACACAGACCCTCTCATACAGTTTTTGGGGAACATAATCAGCTTCCGTAATACAAGCAGCCACACCATTCCTTTTGTGCATATTTTTAAAAATGCATCCTACTGGGATACAGAAAACCTTGTCCAACCCCTGTACACACACACACACACACACACACACACACACACACACACACATTCATTTAGGTGCCGCATCCGTAGCTACCAGATACTGAGGACACTGGCTATGGTCACACTCTTTAGTGAGTTCACGAGAAATTAAAAATCCTAATATTGTGTAACAGAGGCAGTAACAGACGGATAGTAGATAAAAGGAGGGTGCCTGGGCTTACATGTGGTCTAAGTGTGACCCTCAGAGATTCATGGTCTAGCGGCCTTGCCTCCAGCATCGCAGTGCTGAATTAGCCTTTAAAGACCTTAAAGGTGCAGCCTGCGGTGGTGTGGCTATGGAGGGCCTGCTCTTGGAGGAAACTGATAGGAAAGGACTCCCTCGACATTAGGTTGCAGCCAGGCATGGTAGTGCTCTCTAATCCCAGCACTTTGAAGACAGAGGCAGGTGGATCTCAGTGGGTTTTGAGGTCAGTCGGCCTACAAAGCAAGTTCAGGGCAGCCAGACCTACAGAATGAGACACTGTCTCAAAAACTAGAAAGATAACCCCGGGGAAGTGGTGGCGCAGGCCTTTAATCCCAGGACTTTGGCAGGCGGATTTCTGAGTTCGAGGCCAGCCTGGTCTACAGAGTGAGTTCCAGGACAGCCAGGGCTACACAGAGAAACCCTGTCTCGAAGAAAGAAAAAAAAACAAAACTAGAAAGATAAAGAAAAGAATAGGTTGCTATAAAGTCAGCTCTCCTTTGTTTCCTGTTTGGCCCGGTGCTGTCCCTTTCACACTGCCATGCAGTGATGGAACCAGGGCCCACAGTTGAGCGCAGAAAATGCTGGCACCATGACCTTAAACCTCCAAAATTATCAGCTAATAAATTGCCCAGTCCCTCGTATTAGAAAGAAATATTCAATTTTTTTTCTTTTTTGAAAAGGAAAGTGGTTCGTTAAGTCATCACAAAAGGGGACATATTGGGGAAAGAAGGAGTTGTGAGCGGGGGTGGAGGGGGGGATACATGGATACATTCTGGGTACAGGGAACACAACATGAGGCCATGGGCCTCCAAGGCGTTCAGGAAACTGAGTGGTTCAGTCTGGCTAGAGCATAGATATGATGGGATTAGAGTCACGGAGCCCAAGAGGAGGAGTCATCTGAGCCTTCATTACTCAAAAGCGTGCGTGGGGCGAGCTCTACGGAAATGCAGAAGCTCGGGCCTCCTGGATCTACAGTACACGAGGTCAGCTGATCCACCTCAAAGTCTAGTTTAAGAACTTGGGCTTTGCTCTGGATGTACCACAGAACCTCTGAGGGCATGGCAGTTTGCTCTGTCTTCTTCCCTTAGTGTCCCGGGAAGTGGTGCCTCATCTCCCGTCTCTCTGACCTCCAGACTCTAGTCCTCCCCATTTCTCTATCAGTGCTTCTTTATCATCCCGACTTCCAGACTCTAGTCCTCTCCATGTCTCCATCAGTGCCTCTCTATCACTCTCTGACCTCCAGACTCTAGTCCTCCCCATGTCTCCATCCGTGCCTCTCTATCACCCTCGGACCTCCAGACTCTAGTCCTCCCCATGTCTCCATCCGTGCCTCTCTATCACCCTCGGACCTCCAGACTCTAGTCCTCCCCATGTCTCCATCCGTGCCTCTCTATCACCCTCGGACCTCCAGACTCTAGTCCTCCCCATGTCTCCATCCGTGCCTCTCTATCACCCTCGGACCTCCAGACTCTAGTCCTCCCCATGTCTCCATCCGTGCCTCTCTATCACCCTCGGACCTCCAGACTCTAGTCCTCCCCATGTCTCCATCCGTGCCTCTCTATCACCCTCGGACCTCCAGACTCTAGTCCTCCCCATGTCTCCATCCGTGCCTCTCTATCATCCCCTGACTTCCAGACTCTAGTCCTCTCCATGTCTCCATCCGTGCCTCTCTATCACTCTCTGACCTCCAGACTCTAGTCCTCCCCATGTCGCCATCCGTGCCTCTCTATCACCCTCGGACCTCCAGACTCTAGTCCTCCCCATGTCGCCATCCGTGCCTCTCTATCATCCCCTGACTTCCAGACTCTAGTCCTCCCCATGTCTCCATCAGTGCCTCTCTATCACCCTCGGACCTCCAGACTCTAGTCCTCCCCATGTCTCCATCCGTGCCTCTCTATCATCCCCTGACCTCCAGACTCTAGTCCTCCCCATGTCTCCATCAGTGCCTCTCTATCATCCCCTGACCTCCAGACTCTAGTCCTCTCCATGTCTCCATCAGTGCCTCTCTATCACTCTCTGACCTCCAGACTCTAGTCCTCCCCACTTCTCCATCAGTGCCTCTCTATCATCCCCTGACGTCCAGACTCTAGTCCTCCCCATGTCTCCATCCGTGCCTCTCTATCATCCC
This sequence comes from Tokudaia tokunoshimensis, assembly GCA_036184795.1. Classification (NCBI taxonomy): domain Eukaryota; kingdom Metazoa; phylum Chordata; class Mammalia; order Rodentia; family Muridae; genus Tokudaia; species Tokudaia tokunoshimensis. Next base: position 66,169,669 of record BTHU01000018.1, on the reverse strand, counting down.
CTGACGTCCAGACTCTAGTCCTCCCCATGTCTCCATCCGTGCCTCTCTATCATCCTCGGACCTCCAGATTCTAGTTCTCCCCATTTCTCCATCAGTGCCCCTCTATCACTCTCTGACCTCCAGACTCTAGTGCTCTGCCAGGGTGCTTCCATTCATAGACTTTGGTTCATCCATTTCCTGAACACACTTTACACAATTCCTGAAGAGCGACAAATCCCTTGGGTTCAAAAGATGAGAAATTGGGGTATAGAGAATGGCTGGGCAGTTAAGAGCACTGGCTGCTTTTCCAGAGGGTGTGGGCTCAAGTCCCAGCACCCACACGGTGGCTCACAACCATCTGTAATTAGTCTGAGACAGTCTGATGCCCTCTTCGGGGGTGAGGGGGTTGGGGGCCATCTGATGCTGCTGGGGCACACATGAGGTACATACACACATGTATGTACCTCGTGTACACACACATACACACAAAATGCACACATACATTAAACAAACAAGCAAGCAAGTCTGAGACCAGTCAGGAGTAGGAAACAAGATCCTGCCTTGTAAAAACAAACAAAACAGAATCTGTCGAAATATTTCTCAGAGTGCCTGTGTCATAACATTTTCACCAATGATGTCCGAACCACTCAAGCTGTTACTGTTGACGTTTTCTTCATTTTCCCTGTCTTAACTGATGGGTAGGATTGTTTCAAGGAGGTCTTAATTTTATATCCCCCCCCCAGAATAATATGTCTAAAACCTTTCCGTGTGTTTATGATTTGGTATATCCTCTTCAATGAGCTGTCTCCCGATCTTTTGCAATATTTTATTTAATTTTCTTGGAATACTTACTGTAGAGTTTCAAGAATTTTTTATTTATTTTAGATGGAAATCTTTTGAGAGATGTGGCTTGCAAGTGCCTTCTCCCTGCCTGTAGCTTATCTTTTTATTCTCTGAGGGCCGTACAGGAGGAATGTCATATGGCTTTAGGACTCCTGGAATGTGGCCGACCCATCAACACAGTCACGATGGGTGTGCCTCGGTGCAGAACGACCCGGAGGGCCACTTGTCCTGAGGACTTCATGCTGTTTTGGAGTTCCGCTCTGCTTGCTGCCTCACATCCCTCTTAATCTAAGAATTGTATGAAAACTCTAAGGGGCTTCCAGCTCCTCAGTGGGGAGTATCTCTGGCACTCACAATAATAATGTTTGATCTCTTTCAGGCATTGCTGCTGGAGCAGATTAATGATTCTATCACCACCCTAGGGAAGAATTTAGAGATGTAGATTGTCAGCAATGACCACCATCCTTAGAAAGCATTTGAAAAAAATAAAATATTTGTGAAACTAGGTTAAGATGCTTTTTGCTACTGGCTCTGATGTAGAAAAAAATATTTTTTTTTATTTTATTTAATGTATGTGAGTACACTCTAGCTGTCTTCAGACACCAGAAGAGGGCATCGGATCCCATTACAGATGGTTGTGAGCCACCACATGGTTGCTGGGAATTGAACTCAGAACCTCTGGAAGAGCAGTCAGTGCTCTTAACCTCTGAGCCATCTCTCCAGCCCCCAATGTAGAAAATAGTAGGGAACAATTTGAAGTTGAGAAAGGCGCATTCTTTATCAGTTAACCTAGGGACTTTTTATGGTCAGGGAACAAGAACAATGGCAGCTATGGCTGACGTGACTCTCACTGAGGCTGGACTGGTGATTGATTTCTTATACCCATTTTTGTCCTCAGCTTCCTGATATGATTTAACAAGAATTTCTGATGCAAAGATGTGAATTTTGAAGATTTAAAATAGATATGACTGATTCTTATGTAAAAGTTTAGATTTGTGATTCCTTTAAGATTCATATAAAATAACTTTTAAAGATAAATAATAAAACAATTAATCCTTTCTTTGTAACCGCGAATTGCTGCCTGACCGCAGGAGAAACTGGCTGAGAAAACTACCTTGCTTGTTCCCACTTTGTTAATCTATAACAAGTTGCTTAGCTACAAATGTATGTGGGTTTCTTGGGAATAATTTGTTTTCTTTATCTGTACTTCATAATGTTATTTTTTGTGCAGGTATCGGGAAACACACTGTTATTTCACAATCATTCACCAGAAGAAAACTGGAATGTAATTATATTTCAATCTTATACTGCTCGAAAGATTTTGGTGGGATATATAAGCTATAGGAGAAAAAAATAGTTGTCAGAACTTTGTTCCTTCCAAGTATGTGTATATATGTATATGTGTTCGAACCTTGTTCTGTCCATTAAATATGTTTATATGTTAAGTTTGTGTGAGAATGTGTTGGAACTTTGCTCCATCCATCAAATTTGTATGTATGTATTATGATGTATGTATGTATGTATGTGTTTATGGTTGTGTGGGTGTTGTTGGAGCTTGCTCCATCCACCAAATATGTGTATATATGTGTACATGTGTATATGTATATATGTATTTGTATGTATGTGTGAAGTGCTTGGAGCCTGCTTGTTGGAACTCTGTTCCTTTCACCTACCAGGTATGTGTGTATATGTGTATATATGTATATATCTGCATGTCTGTGTAAGATGCTTGGAGCCTTTGCTGGAACTTTGCTCCATCCATTCAATGTGTGAATGTGTGTATGTCTATTGGTCTGCATGTATGTATGAATGTATGTATATATGTCCATATACACATGTATTTGCATTTATGAAGTTATTGGAATCTGCCTTTTGCTTCATCTACTCTGTGTGTGTGTGTGTGTGCGCGCGCGCGCACGCATATGAATTTTCTTTCTTTCCTTTTCTTTCTCACCAGCCTCTAAAAGTTAAAAGAGTCCAGAGAGAATTTTTCTCTGGCTACAGGGAGTGCCAGCCCCGGTGAATCAAGCTTTATTCCCTGGGAGAAAAGTCTGCCGAGTAACTTCTCTAATCACCGGCTGCTATAAACAGGAGCATCCGTTGGTATCTGGACCGACCCCCATCAGCTGCTCTCAGAACTGTCCCCCATGAACACCACTCCTTGATGCCTGCCTCGGTTTACCTCCCCTGGATGTCAAAGCTGGTCTTTGGCATCCTAGACATGTTTTTTAAAAACATTTCTCTAGGTAAAATTGCTTCATTGTGGTGAATTGCCATCCACTGATTTCTTTTGAGTCAGGGCCTCAGTCTGTAGACCAGGCTGGCCTGGAACTCGGATGGTTCATCTCAGCCTCCTACGTGCTGGGAATTAAAGGTGTGTGCCACCACACCTGGCCTGCTTTTTTCATTTTGTGAATCATGCTTGGTTTTACATATTATACTTATCTTCTTTTTTTTTTCTTTTTTGGTTTTCAAGACAGGGTTTATTTGTGTACCCTTGGCTGTCTTGGAACTCACTCTGTAGACCAGGCTGGTCTTGAACTCAGATTCATCTGCCTTGGCTCAGCCTCCTGAGTGCTAGGACCAAAGGCACACACCCTTAGTTGTATTCTATTCTTGATCCAAGTCACCAGTTTGTATCTGTGTGTGCTCATGTGTATGTGCAGGTGGACGTGAATATGTGAGCATGCGCGTGGAGGTCAGAGGTCAACTTCGGGTGTTGTTCCTCAGGACCCTAGCTGGCCTGGAACTCACAAAGATCCTTCTGATCCACCTGCCTCCCCAGTCCTGGGATTAAAGACACAAACCAGCACACTTACCATCATCTTGAGGTTTGAAACAAGGACTCACCCTTGAACATCCAGATCTCTTATTTGGTTGGCCAGCCAGCCCAGGGAGCTCTGTCTCTGCCTCCCCAGGGCTGGGATGGCAAGCGTATACAATCATACTTGATTTCAATATTTTTTTAAGTGCTGGGAGATTTGGGGTGAATTCCTCTCGTTCTCTCTTCCTCCTTCACATTCTTCCTCCTCTGGTGCCTCTTGACATCTAGTTGTTCAAGCGCCATTTATTGAAAAGGTTTAAAGATGGCTCCCCCCCCCCAGGATTGTGTTAATGCTTGGCCCTAGCTGATGTAAGGTTTGGGAAGAATTAGGAGGTGTGTTGTAGCCTTGTTGGAAGAGATGTGTTGCTGGGGGTGGGTTGTGAGGTTTAAAAGTCCTACATCAGGCCCAGTTTCTTTCTCTCTCTCTCTCTCTCTCTGTCTATCTGTCTCTCTGTCTCTGTCTCTGCGTCTCTCTGTCTCTGCCTAATGCCTGTGAATCAAGATATGATGCTCTCAGCTACTTCTCGAGCACTATACCTGCCTGCCTGCCTGCTACCACACCCCCCACCATGAAGATAATGGAGAAATCCTCTGAAACTGTAAGCCAGAGTCAGTCCAATGATCTCCTCTGTGGGTTGCTTTGGTCAGGGTGTCGATTCACAACAGAACAGTGACTAAGACAGAAATAATTCTTCTAATTTTAAGACACATCCATTCCCTACATACCAAGATGGCTGTTGCCACAAATCCCCCAGACCTAAGGGGTAGTATAAACTGCATTGCTTGGTTTTCATTTTGATGTCTTAAATGTCTTAAAAGGCTGCCCTCTTGGCCAGCTAGGTAGGGTACCTACCGCCTTTGTTTACTTCCTAGCCTTCCACCTGTGAGTGGACCTTTAATCACCCAAACCACAGCAATCTATAATATTTACACATACTTGTGAGGTGCAATCCTATCTTAGTATATGTATATGATTCTGCTTTGTGTTGAAAATATTCCAAATGCTCTTGGAGCTACTTAGAAATACACAACCAAGTGCTGCTAACCACGGCCATCCTACTTTCTATGATACATGAGAAACTCGGACTTCAAGTGCACTCATTAGCCATCTCCTCCCCACACCCTCCTCGCCAGAACAATTTCCAGCTTTTGTCGGCTACTAGTCTGCTCTCTGCTTCTGAGATTAACTCTTTATCCTTCAGTGTAATCAATGCTGGAACAAATGACATGATATGATCCTTCTCAGGCTGAATAATAATCTCATGTGGACATAAGTCACACTTTCTTTATATATATATATATATATATATATATATATTATTTTTTTATATTTTTATTTACATTCAAAATCATTTCCCCTTTCCCATTTCCTCCATCCCCGAAAGTCCCATAAGCCCCCTTCCCTCCCTCTTTTCCCCATTCAGCCCCTTCTCGCTTCTCTGTCTCGGCATTCCCCTACATCCAGTCTTTCCAGGACCAGGGGTCTCTCCTTCCATCTTCTTGGAAATCTATTGATATGCGTATTGTGTCTAGGGTATTCCGAGATTCTGGGTAAGTCACACTTTCTTTGTCTGTTCATTCACTGATGGACACGTTAATGGGATATATGTGGAAGGAATATATATAGAATCAACTTAGGTGTCTGCTATATATATGTGGTGTTATATATATTTATATATATAATGCATATATATAATGTATGCATATAATGTATATATGATGTGTATGTGTATGTATTTATATTTGTATATGTATATATACACACATATGTATATATTTCACTATATTGAACACTGCTGCAGTAAATAAGAAAGTGAAGATGTCTCTTTAACATTGATTTCCATATATCTATATGTGTATATGTAGATATATGTGTATATACATACACATACATGTAGATATACACATATACATATGTGACATGGTGGTTCTACTTCCTGTTTGTGACAGGGTCTTGCTTTCTCACCCAGGCTGGCCACCCACTCACAGCAACCACCCTGCCTCAGTGCTCTGCATGCTGGGGTTTACCTAGCACCTCACCCAGCTGAGAATTCTATTATTATTTAATTTGAGACTGGATCTCACTATGTAGTCCTGGCTGGACTGGAACTCAGTCTGTAGACCCAGCTGGCCTCAAACTCACAGATATCCTCCTGCCTCTGACTCCCTAGTGCTAGGATTAAAAGGTGTGCACCACCACACCAGACTGACGTGTGTGTGCACGTGTGTGTGTGTCTGTGTGTGTGTGTGTGTGTATATATATATATATATATATATATATATATATATATACACATGTACATGTGCATGTATGTGCCATAGCCTGTGTGTAAAAGTCAGAGGACAACTTGTGTACTTAGCTCTCTTTTCTCACACCATGTTGGTCCTGGGGATCAGAGTTCATCAGGCTTGGAGGCAAGCACCTCAATACCTCCTGAACCCTCGCCCCATTTTTAACATTTTGAGCACCCTCCACACCATTTTTCTTTATGGTGGCGCTACCTCACACTCCCACCAATAGTGTGAGAGGTGCCGCTCAGTGTGTATGTTGTGAAGGGCAAAACAGGGTTCCTGTGTAGCTAGTTAGTCGCTGGGTTTTGTAAGATTTCAGAAAGCGCTACTTTGTTGCATTGGGTTACTGCCGTGTCTCCCACTGTTGGATGGCACAGCAGTGGCCGTGGGCATATCTGGCATCCAGCGAAGGTAAGCCGGATTAGAAATGCCCTGCATAAGGTTGTTAACACAGCGTCACAGGCAGTCACTACTCAGTGCACGTGTGTAGAAACACTTTCCTGTGTACTCGTATCCACCCACCATGTGAATCACCTGGGGCTGTGACCTGGATGTACACATCTAGGTCAGATTAGGGCATTAAACGTGTCCAACAGCACCTAGGACTGGAAGTCTGTGGGAGTGGAGAAGAGTCAAGGTTTTAGCCAGAATCTGGTCTGAAGAAAAATTTCCAATCATCAGCCACAGAAAGTTATTAACAGAGAGTTTCCTTGCATACTGATAGCAATGAAAGCAAGTTTATCCTATTGACAATACAGCACATATAATTATAACAGCACTGTGTGTGTGTGTGTGTCTATATTTGTATGCATGCGCTGAACACCCAAGGTCTTATATTTGGTGAGCTAGGCTCACCACTAAGCTATATCCCTAACCCTTTTACTTTTTTTTAAAGATATATTTATTTATATTTAAAGATATATTCTGGTACACACCAGAAGAGGGTGTCAGATCTCATTACAGATGGTTGTGAGCCACCATGTGGTTTCTGGGATTTGAACTCAGAACCTTGGGAAGAGCAGTCAGTGCTCTTAAGCGCTGAGCCATCTCTCCAGCCCGCCCAACCCTTTTACTAAAGTTTGGTTTAATTGTTTAACGATAGAAGAGGATACAGATTTTGTTGGTGCCTCGTGTGGAATTCTGCCCACAGTTCAGAACTAATGCAGGGAAATAAGCAAAGCTGGGCAGTGGTGGACATCTTTAGTCCCAGCATATGGGAGGCAGAGGCAGGTAGATTTCTGAGTTCAAGGCCAGCCTGGTCTACAGAGTGAGTTCCAGAACAGCCAGGGCTACACAGAGAAACCCTGTCTAAAAAAAAAAAAATAAAAATAAAAAAGTTAATCCAAAACACATGCATCCTGAGGGTGAATGGGGTGTCCCTAGAGACCTGTTTAAACCCTGTTGGTCCTTGAATACATGCTTCAGTCTTTAGCAAATCATTGACTGGGAGGTCTCCATAAAATGGGTCGGTCAGAACACAATGCCTCTAGTTGACTCTAATAGGCTGGGCTCTCCTCATGTCTAAATTGAACTTACTGCTTAGGCTGTGCAGTGGTTTGAATAAGAATGGCCCCCACAGGCTCATATATTTGAATGTTTAGTCATCAGGGAGTGGCATTCTTTGAAAGGATTAGAAGGATTAGGAGGTGTGGCCTGTTTGGAAGAAGTGTGTCACTGGAGGTTCAAAAGCCCAGGCTAAGCCCAGAGTCTCTCTTTGCCAATGGATCAGGATCTAGCTCTGGGCTACGGCTTCCCTCCATGATCATAATGGAAGAAACCTCTGAAACTGTAGCAATCCTCCAATTAACTTTTTTTTAAAATAAGAGTTGCCATGGTTACCTGTCTCTTCACAGCAATAGAACAGAGACTAAGGCAGGCTGACTCCTCAGTCTCTCTCCTTACCAGCTTTCCCCACCCCTAGACCACATTTAAAACTTTTTAAGTATTACTATTTCTTAGTGTGTGTCCACGTGCGTGGAGTCCAGAGGCAGATGGCAGGGCGTCTTCTTCGATCATTTTCCTTCCACCTTATCTTTTGAGACAGAATCTCTCAGTGAACCTGGAGATCACTAACGCAGCTAGGCTCGCTAGACAGCAAACTCCAGAGATCTGCTAGCTTCTGCTTCCCCGGCTCTGGGATTATAGGCATACACCATTACACCCCGCTTTTTATGTGGGTGTTTGGGGTCCAAACTCAGGTCCACATGCTTACCCAGCAAGTATTTCCTGACTGAACCATTTTTACAGCCCTCGGCCTACTTTTGGTCTAAGTTTATCTCAAAACATCTCTTTCAATTTAACTCAGTTCTCCCTTCCATTTTATCCACCCCCCCCCCACACACACACACACAGATACGGCTTATCACTTACTTGCATCTTGTACCGTTTTTATTCAACAAGTATTTACTGAACAACCGTGCACCAGGATTTATGATAAATATAGGAGATTCACAGCTGAAAAGTATCAATGTTGCAACTCCATCCTCTGGAGTGAAGACTATACTTAACTATGTCTGTCTGTTCCCCTGTGGCACCTCAAGTGATCTAGAGCGTCCAGCTACTTTTTACTAAACCAGGCTCAAGTTCCTGTGTCACTGTATCATTGTGTGGCCCGGTCACAGGCCACACACACACTCCCCAGACAAGGAATTCCTCTCCTTTGCAGCTTGCTCTGTGCATCTGAAAAGCAAGGAACTTGGACCAAACTTCAAGTCCCCCACAAACTCCTTACTTTGGTCAGTGGCCCAAGGTTCAGCCTCAACTTGGGCAAGTCCGTTAAGTAAGAGGGGACGATCGATCGCGGCCTCCAGTAGGACACCAAAAGCCCCGACTAGGCACTGGGGTCTTCTCACCTACCTAGGTTCACCATGTTTCCGATCTTACCCTAGGCGCACGCGCGCTAGCGCTGCGCTCTCCCTCTCCTGCCGTGGGTTCCAGACTTCCGGTTCCGCCTCGACCCGGGGACCGAGGGTGATGGCTGTCGCCGAGAAATTGTCACGAGGGGGCGTTGAAGAGGCCGTGAAGGAAGAGGATCCGGGGGCTCTCAAGCCCGGGGCCGCCCCGTTCGGAAATTTCCCTCATTATTCCCGCTTCCACCCTCCGGAGCAAAGGCTCTGCCTTCTGCCCCCGGAGCTTCTACGACAGCTCTTCCCTCCCGAGGGTCCCGAAAGGAGGCCGATCCTAGGGCTCGACGTGGGGTGTAACTCCGGGGTGAGTGACGCGGGAGGGATCGGAGCGCCGGGAGCCCAGCGGTGGTCAGCCTCCGCGTCCTCCGTGGTGCTGGCCTGGGCGTGGCATCAAAACTCAAAGCCCACGGTGGGCTTTTAAAGTATAGCGTTGACAGACACGTGCACGTCCCAGCCCTGCCTCTGGGGCCCCACTACCGAGTGAGGAATTTTGAGCAATCCACATTTCATTCCAAAAATTCCCGCCAGGCCGCCGGGGAGGAGGACTGTCTGATCTGGACTTCCGGCGTGTGCCTTCTCTTCCTCTTTGCTGGTGTTGGCTGGGGATCGGGGACCCACATCTGGGAATCCTGGTTCCTAAAAGATAAGAGTCAGGGCGACGGAATCATGTCTGAAACTTAAGACTTTAGATATACAATGCAGGATAGACCTGGAGCCAGGTCCCTATTTACTTAAACTTGTGCTAACAGAGTACAACGGTGAACAGTAGAGAGGGATCAAGAAAGAAAATAGATCGTTCTGCCAGAGGAGGGAGGCCTTAACCACCCTTCCCACCGCAAAGTGTTTTCAGACATGTAATGATTATAGTCAAACCACAGCAAAAATAAGGAAATGCCAATCTCACCTATTTGTAGCTAGTTAGTGGATGGATGTCTTGGTGAAGCGGGAAGTTGTACCCCATGATTGCAAATGGTTAGGACCCTCCGCCACTCGCTCCACGTTCCCATCACCACAGAGTCTGGGGATAGAGAGACCTTGACAGTGATGGCCTTTCGCCCACATGTAATTCTAGCTCTCAGAAGACAAGGACGGATATCCCCACAAGTCTGAGGCTAGCCTAGGCTACTGAGACCCTGTTTCCAAAACTACAAAAAAAGGAGACATTGGTGGATGGTGAAGACCTTGAGGGACTCAACTGAGGAGAGCCTTTGGATGTAGACTGGAATAAGCAGCTGATAAATGTCACCATAATATAGGAAACCAGCAGGAAAACGGATGATAAAAACATTTAAAGAAAAGATTTTAAAATTGTAAGCAGTGTACGTAGAAGCACAGTAGAAAGGGTTCGGTTGCAACGGACAAAGGCAGTTGTTCTCAAGTTTGTTTTTGAACATGTATTTATTTATGCATTTATCCATTCGTTTTTTTGTTTTACACAAGGTCTCACTGCATAGCCCTCAATATGGAAATCATGCCGGCCTCAAAAACACAGGGTCAGATAGGAGGGAAGCAAATCAGGGTAGGAGGAAATTTAGTGGAGTGGTGGTGTGGGTCCTTGTGCTTTCAACTGTGACTTTGAACAACATTGTTAGCGTGACTTTGCTGTTTATTAGAAGCACAGAACCTCAACCTCTCCCCCTGTCTACTAAGTCAGCATCCGTGCTTTAAGATGGCCCCCTGGGTAACTTGTACACCGGTAAGTTAGAAGGGGCGCTAGGGATTCAGCTCCATCTTCAGAGAACTGCTCTTCCAGAGGACCTGAGTTCGGTTCCCAGCATCCTTGTAGGACAGCTCACAACTACCTGGAATTCTAATTCCAGCGGATCAGAAGTCCTCTTCTGGCCGCTTTGGGCACCTGTATACATATAGCATATGTGAGCACTAGGACATATGCATGTACATACAAAAGGTAGTTTTTAAAATAGTTAGAAAAGCCTGGTATGAAAAAAAAAGGAACTTAATGTAGCTGAAGACTTATTATTAGTGGACATGTGACTTTAGCTAAGTAAATAACCTCTATCCATAATTTTTAAAATAGTGGTGTTTAATGCGAATTATTCTATACTTTCATAAAAGTACATAAAACAAGCTGGGCGGTGGTGGCGCACGCCTTTAATCCCAGCACTTGGGAGGCAGAGGCAGGTGGATTTCTGACTTCGAGGCCAGCCTGGTCTAAAGAGTGAGTTCCAGGATAGCCAGGGCTACACAGAGAAACCCTGTCTCGAAAAAAAATAAAATAGATAAATAAATAAATTTAGTACATAAAACATAAGTCTGTACTTTATAGATTAGAAGGCAAACACCGTTGTGACTTCTGTCAGAGCAAAGAAATAAAGCATTGTCAGTCCCCAGAGTTTTTTATATGCCGTTTCCTATTTTAAAAGCGCCCTCCACTCATAGGTAACAACCAGCCTGTTATTGTCTTGCTTTTGTTAATATCTTACTCCATTTCTAACCCTAAACAATATAGTTTAATTTTCTCACTTTGGGATTTTGTATAAAGGAAAACTTGTATGGCAGTACAGACCTGTAATACTAGCGTTTGGGAGATCACAAACTGCTAAGAGACCAGCCTGGTCTACAGAGTGAGACTTATTAAAAAAAAGGGGAAACTTGCGGCTTATCATCTATTTTCACCATGACTTGATTTTTCTCTTCAGTGGTGTGTCTTTGAAAGTGTTCTCTTTGTTCGCCATCGAGCCGAGCTCCTCAGCTTTACGCTGTTACCGGTAATCACCCGCCACAGTGACTCCATCACACTTGCCCGGGCCGCTGCTAATGAACGGCTGAGTGGTTCCCACCAAGTGTGTTCTTCACTTGCATGAGAAGTTGCAGAGGTGGCAGGGAAATGCCGCACAAGAGACGACCCACAACTGTGTGTTTGGATTAGTTACAGTCGGAGGGGAGAGGCAGTGTCTCTCTTGAGAGTCAGAAGCTTGCTAAGATGGGTCGTGAGGTCAGATCATTACACTCTGGCTAGAAAGACTCTGCAGAGACTTCAGAGGCAGAGATAGCGCAAGCTCACACTGTAGAGGTGAAGGCCAGATGAGAGCTTCCTAGAGCCCAGACTTTCCCAACTCCGCCATCTGAGAAACAGGTTTTTACAAGATGCTACTTTATTCGACACCATCCTCATAAGGGACACCACTCACACTTCCGGAGTACTTTCCTTTGGATATGAGACACCCAGAAAAGGATAATACATTTGCCAATAGATTGTTTAAGCTGGGAAACACTGCCCTGGGTTCTCTGCTGCCTTTGCCATGTCGTTTGGTCTGTAACTTCCAACTGTACAACTCAATCTGTTGTCAGGGTCAGGGTACAAGTAGCCAGGCAGAGGTAGGGAAATCACGAGTTCAGGGCTATCCTCAGCTATATAGTGAGTTTGAGTTGAGTCACTTAAGACTGATTTAAAAAGAAAGGAAGGAGGCCAGGCGGTGGTGGTGCACGCCTTTAAATCCCAACCAACACTTGGGAGGCAGAGGCCAGGCGGGTTTCTGATTTCAAGGACAGCCTGGTCTATAAAGTAAGTTCCAGGATAGCCAGGGCTATACAGAGAAACCCTGTCTCGAACCCCCCCCCCCCCCAAAAAAAAAAGAAAGAAAGAAAGAAAAAGATAAAAACTGAATGTAGGGTACAGGGTGGGTGCATTATAGCCTGCAGCCCCTAGGGGGCGCTAAGAGTCTGCTCATGAAAAATGTATCCTCTATAGATTATTATGTTAAGAGCCTCTCTTCCAGTACAGGCAGAGGTTAGTGGCGGTCTCAAAGGATGAGCGTTTTCTTTTCCACTCACTGTTAGAGAGCTGCAATGACAAGGCTCTTTTGGATTCCTCTAGGATCTGAGTGTGGCTCTGTACAAACATTTCCTTTCCCCACACGATGGGGAGCCCTGCTCCGGCGCTTCCAGAGAACTCCGCCTCCTCTGCTGTGATATAGACCCAGTCCTTGTGGAGCGGGCTGAAAAAGACTGTCCGTTTCCTGATGCTTTGACCTTTATCACCCTGGACATCATGGATCGAGAGAACAGGAATGGTCCCTTGAGTTCTTTCTTAAGCCAATTTGGACGTTCCATTTTTGACATCGTCTTCTGCATGTCAGTAACCATGTGGATTCATCTGAACCATGGGGACCGTGGTCTGTGCGAGTTCCTGGCCCATGTCTCCTCTCTGTGCAGTTACCTCCTCGTGGAGCCACAGCCTTGGAAGTGTTACCAGGCAGCTGCGCGACGCCTACGCAAACTGGGACTCCACAATTTTGATCACTTCCGCTCCCTGGCCATCCGAGGTGATATGGCCAGCCAGATCGTGCGGATCTTGACGCAGGACCACGGAATGGAGTTAGTGTGCTGTTTTGGCAACACCAGTTGGGACCGAAGCCTTCTGCTCTTCAGAGCAAAGCACACCCACGAGACTCAGGCAGTCCCCGAATCGTCGACGAAAGAGACACGGACAGATTTAAGATTCTGAAGGCAGTGGGACAGACCAGTAAAGAGATACCCAGGAAGCTTTTACACTGAGAATCGTGTTTGCATCCTGGAGACATCGGGCAGCCTTGAGACCTGGCAGGAGCTTTTGGCGAAGCAAGCGGCAGAAAGACACTGTCTGTGTTCCTGGTCGTTTGGAATAGCCCCCGCGGGGAATGAGTTCATAGAACAGTGAAAGAGGCAGCTGGATGGAGATCGTGTTCCTGAGGAGTGAAACTGCCTTTTTGGAAGTTGTTTTGTTTTCTGAGGACCATTAGGGTATTGGGTGTGTTCAGCATTAAGTCCATCACTGAACCTTATCTCCAACTCCAAGGGGTTGTGTATTAAAAAAGAAAGAAAGAAAAAAAAAGACTGTGTCGTTTCTTTGAGCTTCTTAAAATCTGATCTGGTTTCTTCGGGCATTTTCTGGACATACTGGACCTGCCTTGAGGCAAAGCCTCACAACAAAATCTGCTCGTGATGACGAGATGCTGGCCTGGCTACAGGAAGTGGCCAGTCGGGAAGATATCTAGAGCCGGACAAGCCTTGGCACAGTACTTACAGATACTAGAAAGATGTGCCAACTGACATTTAAAAACCACTTAGAAGCTGGGTGTAGTGGCGGATGCCTGTCATCTAGGCACTTGGCAGGCAGGGGCAGGCGGATCAGGAGTTCAAGGGCAGCTTTGGCATAGTTTAAGGCCATCCTGGGCTAAACGCTTCCCTGTCTTTAAAAAAAAAAAAGTAATGACAACAGATATTTATGGCTCTGGGTAAAGCATTAAGCTTACCAAATTCCTACAAAGTTTGATCCCTAGTCTTCTCATCCCCCACAACAAAATAAAATTTAAATTATGAACCCTGAGGTAGAATATGATTTGGATCTGCAATACAGCTCAGTAATCCCGCCCCCCTCCCCCTCAATTTTCAGGACTAAGGATCAAGCACAGCCCAGGACCTTGCAGACACGTGGCTGCATCCCCAGCCTGTTCTGGTGTGTTTTACATTTTTTGATTTTTTTTTTTTTTTTTTTTTTTTTGGTTTTTCGAGACAGGGTTTCTCTGTGTAGCCCTGGCTGTCCTGGAACTCACTTTGTAGACCAGGCTGGCCTCGAACTCAGAAATCCTCCTGCCTCTGCCTCCCAAGTGCTGGGATTAAAGGCGTGCGCCACCACTGCCCGGCTCGAAACAGTACTTCTAACAGCTTAGGATTTCTACTCCCCATGTTGAAAGAGGCGCAAAGCCCAGCAAATCCTCCAGCTACGTGTAAATCCCATTCACTGCATCCGTGTGGCGGCACTCCCTTCTGATCTGTGTCCCGTCTCCCTTCAGCCACAGTTTTACAACTGAGACAGCGCCCTCCCCTTCCTAAACCCAGATGAGCGGATGATGGGTGTGAAAGAACCTTGTGGAAGAACGTGTTAACCAAGAACAAGGTGCTGTTACTCGGTGATGGCGCTCTGCCAGCACGCCGCAGGCCACAAGTGCGTGCATTAAGACAGAAGGGAAAAATGGCAGAAAATGCAAATCTTACTGGATTTCATCATTTGTTTTGTTTTTTTTTTTTTCAGGATAAGGAAGTGTCTCACGAACTCTGATCGAGGGCCACCAAACATTTTAGATGTCAGGGACAGTGGGAATGAAAGGAAGGGAAAAGGGGCCCGGTCTGGGCGGCCTCAGATTGACCACAGTGGAAGACAGAACTAAGTCTCCATGTTCTCTGCCCCTCATAACTCCACCTTGTGGCTCTGCCCGGCTCTCTTCACCCGTCACCAGGGCTATATTTAGCACCATAACAGGCTGCATAAACGACTCCCAAGATGTCCACATACCATCCTGGGAGCCTGGGAACGTTACAGCAGAAGGGCTTTACCAACGCGATTAAGGATGTTAAGACAGGGAGGGTGGCTGGGATCCCTTCTAAAAGGGAGGCAGCGGGAGATCTAACCACAGTAGTTGTAATGGCAGAAGCTTGGGTGGTAACAAGGAAGGACTGCACACCGAGGAATGCAGGCAAGGAAGCAACCCTCCCGTGATTCTCTAGAAGGCACGCAGCGCCGATACTGTAATTCTCGATTTCTGTCTGCTGGGGTTCTAAAAATAAACGCACGTTGTTTCAAGCCACTAAGCTTGTGATGTGTCACAGCAAGAAAACAATCCTAACATGAGCTTCTTACTGCAGGACTGGCCCAGAAGGTCTCCAATGGAGCCTGGTCCAAACAACCGTTTTGGTTTTGGTCTTGTTTCTGTAGCCCTGGCTTTCCTGGAACTCACTCTTTAGACCAGGCTGACCTCCCAACCCACAGAGATCCACTCCACTGCCTCTGCCTCCAGAGCGCTGGGATTAAAGCGTGCCACCACGTGCATGTGCCACCACGGTCAGCTGTCCCAAACAACCCGGTGGCAGAAAATGGCCCCGTGACCAGAGGATATGCAGGGGCTTCAGCTCTACATGTGCAGTTGAGAACAGGCAACCACGAAAGCCCTTAGGTCCGACCTGTTTGTTAGTGGCGGGCTACTGAGTAGTTGGGTAGGAGGAACCGTTCGCTGCACTTTGTTACAGCCCGTGTGGCAGTCAGAAGAAAACGTGTAGTTAGTGTTCATAAAGATGAGGCCCTGGAACCAAGCAGACAGTGACTGTTCAGTCCCCCACGAGAGCCACAAAGACCTTGTCATCTTTATGTCAAACCAGCGTAACTAAGGCCCCAGCACCCAAGTACGTCGAACCTTCTTAGGGCCCATGACAGACATAGGAAATGAGCCTGGATATACTTTAACATTTACAAAATCACGAGCCGGGTGTAACCTCCGCACTTGGGAGGCTGAATTTGGGTAAGGTATGGACTATACCGCCGAGCTCCAGGCCAACCCACACTACGTGTCCAGGCCCCTTATCCAAAAGCAGATGCCAGCGAATGGCTAACGGGATCCCAGAGCTTCAGAAAGGGAAGCCTGGCCCCTGCAGCACGTTCAGGGGACTCTCGGAGGATGAGAGGTAAAGATGCTACTGAAAGGATGTGGAATGATGGGCAAGGAGCCTGGGGAAAGGAACCTGTGGCTAGAGCACACGGGATGCGCTCCCGACAGGCGGGCGTCAGAGCAGAAGCAACTGTAAAGTTTGGAGTTCTTTACACACACACACACACACACACACACACACACACACTCAGAAGCCACAGGCAAAAGCAATGTATTTGGCTAAAGAGGGAGAGACCAACTTCATAAGAACCAACTGAAATTATTGTAATGCGTATGATAAAGGAGGTAACCTCATACAGATTTTTTTGGATCTATCAGGGGAAAAAAACATTCATGGAAAATAATGGCAGGCCAGGTGCCGTGGCGCACGCTTTTAATCCCAGCACTGGGAGACGGGAGGCAGGTGGATCTGTACGAGTTCAGGGACAACCTATTTTACATAGTTCCAGGATATCTAGGACTACATAGAGAGACTTGTCTCAAAAAAAAAAAAAAAATCAGGTGGGGGGTGGGGGGGATAGGCAGAGATGGTCCAGAGGTCCTGAGTTCAATTCCCAGCAACCACACGGTGACTCACATCCATCTATAATGGGATCCGATGTCCTCTTCTGGTGTGTCTGAAGACAGTGATGGTGTACTCACATACATAAAATAGTTAATAAATATCAAGGCAAGGGAGCCGAGGGTGGGGCAGGGGGTTGGGGGGCGCAGGGAGCAACTGTTGAAAGCACTGGCAATATCAGCCTAGTGCCCAGTTCAGTCACCAGGACCCACGTAATAAAAGTTCTATGTGTTCCCACGACTTAGGCACTCATGGGTCAGGGAGCCAGGAAAACAGCAAAGCAGAAATCAAGAGCTGTCCTGTCTCAACAAAGTGGGAGGATGGAGCCAACTCTTGGAAGTTGTCCTCTGACCTCTGACCTCCGCATGCACCAGTGGCACAGTGTCTACACACACACACACACACACATTTTTAAAATTAAAAATAAAGGCAAGGTTGCAATGCAAGGCTGGGGACATAGCTCCGTGGTTAAGAACACTAGCTGCTCTTCTGAAGGTCCTACGTTCAAGTTCCAGCACAAGGCTTGTAACCATCTATACCCGCGGGTTCCAATGTCTTCTGATGTGCAAGACGTACTTGCAAGCAAACATCCATTTACATAAAATACATTAAAAATTAATATCAAAAACAACACTGCAACAACTAGTGGCCCATATACGTGGGAGGCAGATTTCTCTGAGTTTGGTCCTAACCTGGTCTACGTAGAGTTCCCAGCCTCCAAGACAAGAATGGTAAGATTCTGATTTTGGTCTGGCAATGGTGGTGCACCGTGCACCTTTTAATCCCAGCACTTGGGAGGCAGAGGCAGCTGGATTTCTGAGTCTGAGGCCAGCCTGGTCTACAGAGGAACCCTGTCTCGAAAAACCAAAAATAAAAACGAAAGAGTCTACTTTTGGCTGGATGCGGTCCATGTCTGTGATCTCAGCACTTGGAGACTGAGGAGGCTTTCGAGTTTGAAGACTGCAGGATAGCCTGAGCTACACAGTGAGTTCTATCTCAGAAAACAAACTAGGGTAGACAAGACAGCTCAGCACGTAAAGGCGCTTGCCACCAAGCCTAACAACCTGAGTCTGAGCTAACTCCTGAAAGTGCCCTGGTAGTCACACGCGCTTGATCTGATACACAACAGCACGTGCCCTACATAACAGTAAACAAATAAACATAAGGAAAAAACTGAAAAGAATATACACATTCAAGGTAACACACACACACACACAAAACCTCACAGCACCCCTATAAGCAAGTTCAGTCACGTCATCACGTCAAAGAATGTAAGAGGACAATGCATTCCTGGGGATGGAAACTGCAACCAAAAATTGAAAGGTTTTGTTTTAAAGTATAAACACTCATTTTTTTTTTAATTTTTTTTGGTTTTTCGAGACAGGGTTTCTCTGTGTAGCCCTGGCTGTCCTGGAACTCACTCTGTAGACCAGGCTGGCCTCGAACTCAGAAATCCTCCTGCCTCTGCCTCCCAAGTGCTGGGATTAAGGGCGTGCGCCACCACCGCCCGGCAAACGCTCATTTTTTATTGTGTGGGTTTGATGTGCAATCAAGTCTAGAGGTTGGTGTCGGGTGTCCTCTTCAATCACTTCACCTTATTTTTTTAAATATTATTATAATTGCATGGTGTGTGTGTGTGTGTGTGTGTGTGTGTGTGAGAATGCACTGCGTGCATGAACGCAGTGTGTAAGTGCAGTATGTGTGAGTGCAGTGTGTGCACATGATGCAGTGTGGGTGTGAATGCAGTGTGTGTATGAACGCATTGTGTGTGAATGCAGTGTGTAAGTGCAGTATGTGTGAGTGCAGTGTGTATGAGTGCCGTGTGTGTATGAGTGCAGTGTATGAATGTAGTGTGTGTAAGTGCAGTGTGCATTGGGTGCAATGTGTATGTGAGTGTAGTGTGCGAATACAGTGTGTGGGAGCACTGTGAGTATAGTATGTGTGAGTGCAGTGCGTGAATACAGTATGTGTGAGAACAGCGTGAGTGCAGCAGTGTGTGTGTGTGTGTGAGTACAGTGTGTGTATGAATGTAGAGTGTGTGAGTGTGGTGTAAGTGCAGTGTAAGTGCAGTGTGCATGAGTGCAGTGTGTATGTGAGTGTAGTATGTGAATACAGTGTGTGTGAGCACTGTGAGTTCAGTATACAGTGTGTATGTGAGTGCAGTGTGTATGAGTGCAATGTTAGTGGCAGTGTGAGAGTGCAGTGTGTATGTGAGTGTAGTGTATAAATGTGTGAATGCAGTGTGTGTGAGAGCACTCTGTGTGAGTTCAGTATACAGTGTGTATGTGAGTGCAGTGTGTATGAGTGCAATGTTAGTGGCAGTGTGTGAGTGCAGTGTGTATGTGAGTGTAGTGTATAAATGTATGAATGCAGTGTGTATGTGAGCACTCTGTGAGTGCAGTGTATGTGAGTGTAGTGTGTGTGAACAGTGTAAGTGAGTACAGTGTGTGTATGTGCGTGTGAATGCAGGTGTGTGTGCACCACATAGAAGGACAACTCCCAGGCATCACTCTCCTTCCTCTGTGCTCCCTGGTATCAAACTCAGGTCATCTGGCCTGCGTGACAGTAGCATTTAACTGCTAAGCCATCTTGCTGGCCTTCGTTTTTTTTTTTTAGAAAGGGTTTCTCACTGAGCCTGGGGTCCACTGATTAGCTAGACTAGCTGACCAGCAAGCCCCAGGGGTCCTTCTGTGCCTGTCCCTGCCTCGGCCTCCCCAGAACCAGGATTACAGGCACAAGCTGCCTCACACGGCTGACTTTTTATGTGGGTACCGGGTATCCAAACTCAGGTCCTCATGCTTGTACTGACTGAGAGAAATCCCCGCCCCTATACGCACTGTGTACGTGTGGTATATGAGTTCATACAGGGTGTATGCAAATATATACAGTGTGCATGTGCATATATGTGCTCGTGGGGGTAGCTGAGGAGGGGAGTACTTATGGTGGCCAGAGATTGACATCAAGTGTCTTCCTCTATCGCTCCAGATTATTTCTGTCATCGAACCTGGAACACACTGGCTGACAAGGCTGGCTGGTCAGTGAGCTCCAGGAACACCTCACTGCGCACTGCTTGTGTTACGGATTGCACGCCACACCATGTTGTTTTTTTTTTGTTACAAGAATGCTAATGATCTTTTTTTAAAAAATTTATTTATGATATGTAAGTACACTGTCGCTGTCTTCAGACACTCCAGAAGAGGGCGTCAGATCTCATTACAGATGGTTGTGAGCCACCATGTGGTTGCTGGGATTTGAACTCAGGACCTTTGGAAAAACAGTCAGTGCTCTTAACCTCTGAGCCATCTCTCCAGTCTATGCTAATGATCTTCACCGCGGTCAGAGTGTGCAGTTTACTGACCGAACCATCTCCCTGGCCCTGCATGCACGTACTTCTGAAAGACTAAATAATTTTCTAAATTAAGCCACGCCTTCCCGCAGCTCTCGTGGATATCCAATTGCCTTGTGCATCTCTCTCTATCTGCCTGGTCTCTTCTCTAACTGCATAGCCATGATTCTTGAAGGATCTACGCGCTTCCTGTCTCCATTACTTACTGGGTACGTCTTTCTCAACCGTTCGAGATCTGGTTCTGCCGGTCGCCCGTGGTGTGTGGCTGAAGTCAACAAGAATGATTGTCCTGACCCAATTTCTGGCTTCACTGGAAACCAGCTGGTCCTTGGACATCCGGCTCGGACGCTGGTGGTGGCATTCCTCTGGAGCCCCCCATCGAATACTGGTGTCCCATGGGGTCCTATCCCAGCACCCCCTCTCCTCCTGCATGACTTCCTCCACCCTGGCTCGGTTGCCCCCAGTTTTAATGACTCATAGATTCCATTAGTCCAAATCCTCTCTCTCTTTTTTTCCAAAGATTTATTTATTGTTATACGTAAGTACACTGTAGCTGTTTCCAGACACACCAGAAGAGGGCGTCAGATCCCTTTACAGATGGTTGTAAGCCACCGTGTGGTTGCTTGGAATTGAACTCAGGACCTTTGGAAGAGCACTCAGTGCTCCCAACCGCTGAGTCATCTCTCCAGCCCCCAAATCATCTCCTGAACCTCAAAAATATCCAAAAACCTACATTACTGCCTCCAACCTTTTTTAAAATTATTTTTTATGGGTCTGGGTGTTTTGTCCTCATGTGTGTCTGTGTCCTACAGGCCTGCCTGGCGCCTGCAGGGTCAGAAGAGGGTGTCAGATCCCCTGAAACTTGAGTCACAGGTCGTAGTGAGTGTCCACGTGGGTACTAGGAATCAAACCTGGGTCTTCCAGAAAAGCTAGAAAGTGGTCCCAACCTCTGAATCATCTATCCTGCCCCACCCCCAACCTATTTTTTTTGGGGGGGGGGCTGGTATATATTCACTGTCTATAATGCCAGGTATCATAAAGACATGTATCTTGACCGTGTTCATCCTCCACCCCATCCCTTCCCCCATTCCTGCTAGTCTCCCTTCCCCCTATCCCTCTTCCACTTTCACCTCATGTAAAGAAATGCATCTCAGCATCCTAACCTTCCCACTTCATGGAACGCAGAGGAAATGGTGGGATCCTCTATGCTGGATGATGCAATACAGTATAGGCAGGATTGTACAGGGGAATTTGCATTGTCCTAAGGATTGAGGTTAATATGAAGTATATGTGTAGCCTCTCCTGAGGAACAGCAGCAACTGGGAAGAGAGCACTGAGAAGGGAGCACTGGGAAGGAGGCACTGAGAAGGAGGCACTGGGAAGAGAGCACTGGGAAGGAGGCACTGAGAAGGAGGCACTGGGAAGAGAGCACTGGGAAGGAGGTACTGAGAAGGAGGCACTGAGAAGGGAGCACTGGGAAGGGGGCACTGGGAAGGGGGCACTGAGAAGGAGGCACTGGGAAGGGGGCACTGGGAAGGGGGCACTGAGAAGGAGGCACTGGGAAGGGGGCACTGGGAAGGAGGCACTGAGAAGGAGGCACTGGGAAGGGGGCACTGAGAAGGGGGCACTGGGAAGGGGGCACTGGGAAGGGAGCACTGAGAAGGGGGCACTGGGAAGGGGGCACTGGGAAGGGGGCACTGAGAAGGGAGTACTGGGAAGGGAGCACTGGGAAGGGGGCACTGGGAAGGGAGCACTGAGAAGGGAGCACTGGGAAGGAGGTACTGAGAAGGAGGCACTGGGAAGGAGGTACTGAGAAGGAGGCACTGGGAAGGGAGCACTGGGAAGGGGGCACTGGGAAGGAGGCACTGGGAAGGGGGCACTGGGAAGGGGGCACTGGGAAGGGAGCACTGGGAAGGAGGCACTGAGAAGGAGGCACTGGGAAGGGAGCACTGAGAAGGGGGCACTGGGAAGGGGGCACTGGGAAGGGAGCACTGAGAAGGGGCACTCGGAAGGGGGCACTGAGAAGGGAGTACTGGGAAGGGGGCACTCAGAAGGGAGCACTGGGAAGGGGGCACTGGGAAGGGAGCACTGAGAAGGGAGCACTGGGAAGGAGGTACTGAGAAGGAGGCACTGGGAAGGGAGCACTAGGAAGGAGGTACTAAGAAGGAGGCACTGGGAAGGGGGCACTGGGAAGGGAGCACTAGGAAGGAGGCACTGGGAAGGGGGCACTGGGAAGGGGGCACTGAGAAGAGAACACTGGGAAGGGGGCACTGGGAAGGAGCACTGGGAAGGGAGCACTGAGAAGGGGGCACTGGGAAGGGAGCACTGGGAAGGAGCACTGAGAAGAAAACACTGGGAAGGGAGCACTGGGAAGGAGTACTGGGAAGGGGGCACTGGGAAGGGAGCACTGGGAAGGAGCACTGGGAAGGGGGCACTGGGAAGGGAGCACTGGGAAGGGAGCACTGGGAAGGAGGTACTGAGAAGGAGGCACTGGGAAGGGAGCACTAGGAAGGAGGTACTAAGAAGGAGGTACTAAGAAGGAGGCACTGGGAAGGGGACACTGGGAAAGGGGCACTGGGAAGGGAACACTGGGAAGGGGGCACTGGGAAGGGGGCACTGAGAAGAGAACACTGGGAAGGGGGCACTGGGAAGGAGCACTGGGAAGGGAGCACTGAGAAGGGGGCACTGGGAAGGGAGCACTGGGAAGGAGCACTGAGAAGAGAACACTGGGAAGGGAGCACTGGGAAGGAGTACTGGGAAGGGGGCACTGGGAAGGGAGCACTGGGAAGGAGCACTGGGAAGGGGGCACTGGGAAGGGGGCACTGGGAAGGGAACACTGGGAAGGAGGCACTGGGAAGGGGGCACTGGGAAGGGAACACTGGGAAGGGGGCACTGGGAAGGGGGCACTGAGAAGAGAACACTGGGAAGGGGGCACTGGGAAGGGAACACTGGGAAGGGGGCACTGGGAAGGGAGCACTGGGAAGGGGGCACTGCGCACCGTGGGCAGGCATTTCCAGTCAGATACCTTCTGGGCATTTCAGGGTCAACCTGTTTGGAAGTAAGCACGCCATCTAAACCTCTTCCTCCCCAGCATCTTTTATGTCGGGGAGCAGCCCTGCTGGCTGCAAAGTATGTCGTCTAAAGGTCTTGGCCTCCTCTCTGCTTCCCTCCGCTTCTAACCCCGAGGTCCATACATACGGCTATGTATGCCATTTTCTTTGTTTGGTGTTGGTTTATTGAGTTATGGTATCTCTCTTATGTAGCTCTGGTTGTCCTGAAACTCAGTATGTAGACCAGGCTGGTCTTGAACTCCCAGAGATCTTTCCCGAGAGGCAGGATAAAGGCACACAGCACCGTCCCAGCCTGCCATGTTTCTCCAAGTTTCTAATGCCCATCACCATTTCTAATGTCTACCACCATCCTAGCCCCAGACCATATCAAATTTCTTCTTCTCCCCAGTTGTTATAAAGTTTTCTGTCAGCCGGGCAGTGGTGGCGCACGCCTTTAATCCCAGCACTTGGGAGGCAGAGGCAGGAGGATTTCTGAGTTCGAGGCCAGCCTGGTCTACAAAGTGAGTTCCAGGACAGCCAAGGCTACACAGAGAAACCCTGTCTTGAAAAACCAAAAAAAAAAAAAAAAAAAAAAAAGAAGAAAAAAAAAAAAAGTTTTCTGTCTGGTGGCCCTGACTTGAATCTTATCTCTGTCTGCACCGTGACAACAGTGATCCGTCCAAAATATAGATCTAAAGTCAAGTTTAGTGGCACACACCTTTGATCCCAGCACTGGGAGGCAGAGGCAGGCAGATCTCTCCGAGTTCAAGGACAGCCTGTTTTTATATAGGGAGCGGTTCTCAACCCATGGGTCATGACCCCTTTGGGGGTTAAATGACCCTTTCACAGGCGTCACAAATCAAATATCCTGCATAGCAGATATTTACATCACAATCCATAACAGCAGCAAAATTACAGTTATGAAGTAGGAACGAAAATAATCTTACAGCTGGAGGTCACTACAACATGAGGAACTGTACTAAAGGGGTCGCAGCATCGGGAAGGTTTCGAACCGGTATCACAGGGAATTCCAGGCCAGCCAGGGCTACACAATGAGACCTTTACTCAAAAAAGGAAAAACAAAACACAAAATATAAGCCTGATCATGCATCCCACCGGCTCTGCCCCAACCCTCACATAAAGCCACTCGAGGAAGGGTCTACTTCACTTTTACGATAAAGCATGCTTCTCACATTGCTTGGCTCCAAGTCATCCCTAATACTTAGCCTGATACTCTATGCACAATGCCAATGCCTGGCTTAGAATGAAGGCTCAGTAAAAATTGACGGGGACCGAGCCCAGTACCTCACACGTCCTAGGCAAGAACTCTCCCACTGAGCAATATCCCACCCCTTGATTTGCTTTTTATTTTGAGATAGAGTCTCATTAAGTTACCTAAACTGACCTTTGAACTCACTCTGTAACCCAGGCAGGCCTTGAATTTGTGATCTTTGTATCTTTGTGATTTTCCTGAGTAGCGGTCCAACGAAGAAGAAGAAGAAGAAGAAGAAGAGGAGGAGGAGGCGGAGGAGGGGGAGGAGAAGCACTTGGGAGGCAGAGGCAGGCAGATTTCTGAATTCGAGGCCAGCCTGGTCTACAGAGTGAGTTCCAGGACAGCCAGGGCTACACAGAGAAACCCTGTCTCGAAAAAAAAAAAAACAAAAAAAAACCCAAATCAAAAACAAAAACAAAACAAACAACAACAACAAAACCCAGAAAATTCAAGGATAAGGATGTGGGCGGGTCCATCATATCTTACAGGGGAGAGATTTCAAAGTATATTAGCAATGGCTTACTCCTGTTGAGAAAATTAGCTGAACATCTTAGTGGGCAGTAGTAGCATCTAGATTGTGTCCTGGAGTTGACCCAACCTGAAAAATAGGCAGGTTAGGGTATTCTGAGAATCTAGTTAGCAACCCAACCACCTCTTAATGCCAGGAGTTCTAAACTAGGGCCATCTCCTCAACCAGCACAACAGTAAAGTGACTAATCGTCAACCTCTGGAGAGGGAAGACACCCAGCGCTGAAGGGTCGACCACACAGCATCAGAGCGGAGAAGTGGGAAGATGGCTCAGCACTTGCAAGTACCAGTCGCTCTTGCAAAGGGCCAGGGTTAAGTCTCAGCGCTCCCAAGGCAGCTCACAGTCATCCATAATTCAGATCTGATGTCCTCCTATGACCTGTGTGGGCACCAAACACTCAAGTGTTGCACAGACATACATGCAGGCAGAACACCCGTGTGCAAAAGAAAAAATAAATCTTAAAAACAACAAAAACAATAAAAAACCAAACGGGCTGGAGAGATGGTTCAGCGGTTAAGAGCACTGACTGCTCTTCCAGAGGTCCTGAGTTCAAATCCCAGCAACCACATGGTGGCTCACACCCATCTGTAATGAGAGCTGACGCCCTCTTCTGATGTGTCTGAAGACAGCTACAGTGTACTTATATATACTAAATAAATAAGTCTTAAGAAAAAAAACAAAACACTCTAAGCTGAGCAGTGGTGCACACCTTCAATTCCAGCACTCAGGAGGCAAAGGCAGGTGGATCTCTGAGTTCGAGGCCAGCCTGGTCTAGAGAGAATTCCAGTACACCCAGTCTCAATAAACCAACCAACCAACCAAACAAACAAACAAAAAAATCCAATCTAGATGTCATTTGCTTCCAAAAATTCAGTTACTTGCAAACATTCAAAATAGAAATGCCTGACAGACTTAAGATTTCCATCCCAAGGCGCAAGAACAGCAGATACATCATTCATATTGGACTTCAAAGCTCTTTGAGGGGAGAATGTGTCTAATTATTGTTATACTCCCAGGGCCAGCCCCGCTAATCCCTATTCAATAAATAGTGGATGACTGGACAAGGATTAATCAGTCCTGTAGTGTCCAAAGGTGCCTAATCGAACATCAAGAAACGAGATGAGGAGGGAGTGGAAGGAAGGCCGTGATTTGGTTCCACAGCAGAGTGCATGCTCGGTGTGTGTAAAGCTCTAGGCCTGGCGGGACACCTGCAGTCCTAACACCCAGTACGTGAGGCAGAAGGACAGAGCATTGGAAGTCAGCCTGAATTACACAGTGAGACTGGAGGTTTTTCTGCTGTTGTTTAATCCAAAATGACTCCCTTATTTCCATACTTATTCTGCTTTCTGGATAAAACTTCTTGCATTAACGTCCCCCACTTCTACAAAAGGGGATTTGCTTGCCATCCCACACCAGTAATTAGCCCCTTGCTGATCACTTGTCTTTATTCCTGCCTGAGTCCTACTCAAGTTCTCCATCTTCAGGCTCCCACTTTAAAACGCCTTCTTCAGAGAGGAGCCCTTAAATTAATCCCAGCCGACCTGACCACCCTCCATTCCTGCATGGCCTATGTTCTTTTACTGGACTAATTTTGCTTTAAGTCTCATTTGTTCACCTATGACAGAAGCAATATAAATAAAATATACGTTGTGTCCAAAGATACCTTTGAGTTCCCCTGTGTGGAATTCAGGACGTGCACATCCAGGCCAGTTAGTACGGCAGTGCAGATAGTTAAGGATTATAAGGTGTCTATGGAAGGGCAAAATAAGTGTTTAAGGACCAAAATGAAGACAGAAGCTATAGGATCATGACAAGTTCAAGGTCAGCCAGACGTATATCGTGAGTTTATGGCTAGCCAGGGTTAGAGTCCCTGTCACAACAATACAGTAACAACACACAGACCAATGGCAATGGTACTGAGCTCTTAAGTTGCAAGGGCCTGCATAAGCTAATTAGCTTGTTTCTTCCGAGACAGTGATTGAATTACGCTTCCCTCTTCCCCGATAGAAAGTAGCTAAAAACCAACCACAGTCTCTCTCTCTGTTTTTTTTTTCTTCACTACAGCTCTGCCTGCCTCTGCCTCACAAGTACGAGGATTTCTCATGAGCAACCACGCCTGGGTCTGTCTTGCCTCTTAAACCAGCACCGCTTTCTACACATGTGTCCGTTCCTTCCAGTTTCCAGATTTCTGGGAGGTCCCCGACCTAGAGATGGAAAAGAGAGGCGGGTGCATCTAAGGCCAAGGAGACACTCAAGCCTCTTCCTGTAGATTTGCACCTAACACGTATGCAGCAAATTACAAACACGCGCTCTCAACCACATACACGTGCACGCCCAGACCCACGGAAGCAGACGCGCATGCCCGTGGGCCCGCGCGAACCTACTTAGTTTTCTCTGTTCTAAATGCCCCGGCTCCAGTCCCACTCGGCTGGGCCTGGCACCCCGATCCCCAACACTGGGTAGGCTTTGCAGGTCGGCTCCGGCCCCAGGAAGAGTGGTTCTCCGCAGGGGGGGAGGGGAGGCCCTGCCCACCCGGGCGGAAGCGGCGCGCGCCGGCCGGGCAGACTTAGCTCTCGTCCTGGGAACATCTGGACAGAGCTGGGAGGGGCGCGCGCCCAGGCTGAGCTGGGATTGGCTGAGCGGGAGGAGGGAGGCGTGGTCTGGGCGAGGGGCGGGGCTCATTGGCCCCTTTAAAGCCTTGACATCAAGAGGCGGCTCCGGTACCCCCCCTTTTTCTGCCCCCCCCCGAGATGCGGCCATGGACCCTGTGGACCAAGCCAGCCGAGCTCAGCACCTGATCTCGGTAAGTTCAGGCCTGTTTGGCGTTTAACGGGCTGTGAGGCGGGGGGCCGCACGCCCCGGGCGGGGGCCGCGGAGTGTGGAGTGAAAGGCTCTCGTGGCAGCTTTGGCTGGAAGGGGCAACGAGGCTTCCGGCCCACACCTCGACCGACGCCTGCCCGTCCCTCGCGCCGCACTCTCCCAGGAGGGGTCCTGTTGTGACTTTGTCCACCCCCCCACCCCACCCCCTCCCGCCCCCTGCGCCATCCTCGCGCACACTCGGTGGCCCCGGAAGGGAAACTTTCGGGAGTGGGGGATGTTCCGGTGGCGGGTGTCCCTCCCTCTTTGAAAGCACTGACCTTGCCCCCACTGCGCATCCCACCCTCCCCGTATCCCACGGTCCCGGTACCGTTTAGCGGTGCTGGGTTGCGGAGGGAGGGGGCTTTCCCCAAAGCGCAGGCGCAGACTGCAGCCCGGGGCACCCCTTCGCACTCCTTCCAGTCCCCGTGGCCCGGGGCTGTAGGGCGTGGGGGAGGCGGGGAAAGGCGGAGTGACCGGGTCTTGGGAACCACCCTGCTGAGGCTCTGAGGGGCTGTGGGAAGAAGGGAATCCGACAACCTGCATGCTGAACAGAGGCTGAGCGAAGGGGATGGGTTGGGCTGGAGTGAGGGACAGGGCAGCTCCGACTGAAAAGGTTTCTGGGTTTGGACTGGGGTGCTAAAAAGAATGCAGAGAATTTATTTGTGCCTGACATTCCCTTGGTTTAGCAAGCCCAGGAAAGCGGCCGTTGGGACCCCAACTCCCGCTCTTTATATCCTGGGCAGAAGGCCCCTCTTGTCTCTCTAGCCTTGGCGCTGTCCCAAGGGCACAGAAGGCCTTCATCTCCTAAAGTCTGGTTTTCCAGAGCGCTCAGATGAACCCACCCAGCCTGCCTAGCAGCTGCTTTTTAAAGACCGCCTTCCTCAGGAGCCGGAGGTCTTAGGCTTGAGGGCTTCCTTAGGTTTAGAGGCAATCTCTGATTTCCCTCTCCGAGAACTCTCCCCTTCTCCCGTGGACCCTCCTGCTGAAAGACAATTGTTAGCCAGAGGAAGTGGTTGGAGACAGAGGCCGGCAACCGGGACTGGTTTGAGGAACCTTGGGGAAGGAATCTCTCACTATTGTGTGCGCACTCAGGCCTCTGAGGGGAAGTGAGCCTTGCACAAATGCTTTGTTGTAGACCCTTTTCTATCTTACAGGACCCCCTCCCCATCTGGCCTGGAAGCCTGGCTCTCGGATTTTTTTAAAACCCATCCCTAGAGTGTGAGCAGAGTTCCTTGTCGAGATGTATTCCCACATAGACTGTTTGGTTTGTTTCCAGTGCCTGTGGTCTACCTAAGGTGTCTTTGGCTCTACAGTATTCTCCAGCTCTAGCCTTTTGAAGAGAGTCAGGTTTCGGAGACGGGATGCATTCCATCATAAGGCGGAGAATATTTGTGTATGTGCACTGAGTTGCTGTCAGGATGGCCAGAGCCAGAAGCTTTGGACCCTGGACTTGCATGCAGCCTGCGCTGTGACCTTGAGCAAGATAGTTTGCTTCTGTTGAGTGCAATTTCCTTCATCTTCAGAACTCAGCCGTAGGACCAGAAAGATCTAAACCTCTCCTGCCACACACACACAGGGAGGAGGAGACGGAGTCCTCCAGCGGGCTAGCTTCATTAAGGGAGCTAAAATGCTGGGCCACAGTTTATTAGGATTAGGATTTTGGATTGAGAGAAACAGAACTTTGTTCTGCCTGTGAATAGACCTTTTCTGCTCACCCCTGTGCCTTGGGGTATGAACTCCTGCTGGCTCAGGTTTGGCCCACCCATCAAGGTGAGACATCGTCCTGACTGGGCCAGTCTTTGAGTTGGGTCTTGGGGAGGGCTTGAGAGAGGAGGAGGCAGCCAAGGGCCGACAGGGGTAGGCAGATTCCCAGCAGACAGTTTGCATCTCAGCTGTTGGGACTTGTTTTAGGATCTGAGCCAGGGAGGCCAGCACATTCATCCGCCCTCTTGTGGGAAGAGGGCAAGGAGGGCCCCACTGCTGTTGCCCATCCTACCTGCCGGCTCCACACACTGCACCTCTGTGTGCAGGGGAAGCCGCCCAGGCCCTGCTCTGCCCAGCCCCCTTACCTCTTTGAGGTAGGGCTTTCTCCGGACTCTGGAGCTCCAGGTTCCGACTTGCTTTCCAGCCCAAGAAGCAAACAGCTTCATGCTCTCGTTTGTTCTCATCCTTGGGTTCCCAGGTGAAGGGGACTGTAGGGGAGGGTGGCACTTAGGAGGGATGCGAGGCACAGTCTCCCTCTCCCGCATTGTCCTTCTCTCTGTCAGCTTTCCTCGGTCCAGGGAGCCCTCTAGCCCCAGCCCTGCCAGCCTGTGTGAGTGAAGGCTTGTAGGTGAGATCCTAAGAAACCTCCCTCACTGTGGAAGCCCTTGAAACGGATAATGGAAGCTCCCAGGGAAGTCAGTTTCCCAGAAAGCAGTGGCTGGCGTTCCTGTGAGAGCAAAGGGTGAAGCTGTTGCTAGGCAGAAGCAGCAATCCCATCTTGAGGAATGGCTCAGTCCGAGGCTGGCAGTCTGAGGCCCTGGGCAGAAGAAAGGACAGCCTAAGTGAAGGGTGGGGGTGGGGGCCCCCCCGGCGTGCAGACCAGAGTCACCAGAGCTGGATCTATCTCTCAGCAAGTTCTCCTCACTCCTGTGTCCCCAGCCCCTCCCCCAAGTACCCTCGCTACCACTGTCTGCCTTGACAGTCCCTTGCCTGAACCTGGCAAGCTCCTGCAGCCTGTATGGCTGCACTAATGCACTAATGGACTGATTGGATTTTCTATACTTGTAGTTTGGTTTGGTTTTTTGGGTTTTTTTTTTTTTTGGATTGAACATGCAAATTTATGTAAATCAACCTGAGATCTGCCACCACATCAAAACAACATAGAGCTTCCACAGGCTGGAAGGAATCCTAGAGAAAATCCAGTCCAAGGCCCACCTTCAAGTCAAAATGGGGAAACTGGCCAGGCAGTGGTGGTGCACACCTTTAGCCCCAGCACTCCGGAGGCAGAAGCAGGCAGATC
This sequence comes from Tokudaia tokunoshimensis, assembly GCA_036184795.1. Lineage (NCBI taxonomy): Eukaryota > Metazoa > Chordata > Mammalia > Rodentia > Muridae > Tokudaia > Tokudaia tokunoshimensis. Next base: position 66,138,760 of record BTHU01000018.1, on the reverse strand, counting down.
TCTGAATTCGAGGCCAAGCTGGTCTACAGAGTCAATTTCAGGACAGCCAGGGCTACACAGAGAAATCCTGTCTTGTAAAACAAGAAGGAAGAAAGGAAGGAAGGAAGGAAGAAAGAACGAAAGAAAGAAAGAAAGAAAGAAAGAAAGAAAGAAAGAAAGAAAAATGGGAAAACTGAGCTTGGCAGAGTGGCCCAGCCCGCGCCCTTAATCCCAGCATTTAGGAGTCAGAGGCAGGTGGATCTCTGTGTGTTTGAGGCCCAGCCTGGTCTACATAACCAGCCAGAGCTACATAGTGAGACTCTGTCTTGACGGCTCCCCGCCTCCGTGCGCGTGCACACACAAAGAAAGCCAGTTCATGAGCCTAGGTAGCTATAGTGTGTTGGGCTACTAGGGTTCTCCAGGTGCTCTCTCTGGTCAGCTTTCTCACTGCTGAAGGAACGTCTAATGCCCTTCATTAGAGCTCCAGAGGAGAAGACGGTTTCCCGGGAGATGCAGATTTATTTGTTCCCGGCATCGACAGTGCCAGGTACACAGTAGGACTGTACCTGCAGAATCTTGTGTTTTGTTTTGTTTTTGTTTGTTTTTGTTTTTTGAGACAGGGTTTCTCTGTGTAGCCCTGGCTGTCCCGGAGCTCACTCTGTAGAACAGGCTGGACTCGAACTCAGACCAGGCTGGACTTGAACTCAGATATCCGTCTGCCTCTGCCTCCCAAGTGCTGGGATTAAAGGCGTGTGCCGCCACTGCCCGGCATAACCTGCATTCCTAGTTTTCACTGCTTCTCTCCTTGGATAAAATGGGAAAGACCCACTGGGTGTCTGCTTGCCCTTTGAACGTCGCGCTATCTGGGTGTCCTCTGTGACATCCCACATTACTGACCAGACGGGCCTTGCTGTGGGAAGGATCTCATTATTTGAAAGCAGTTATTGGTGGAGTTCCTGTGAGAATGAATGCAGCAGCTGTTGCTAGGCAGAAACGACAATCCCATCTTGAGGAATGGCTCTGAGGCGGGCCAGCCTGAGGCTGTGTGGAGAGAGGACAGTGGGTAGATGCTACAATAAGCTCGATCCCAAGAAACGGTCTTCAGTAACATATCTCTTTCCTGTGCTGGGAGTTGAACAAATGCCAGGCCCTGAGCTATATAGTTCCTAGTGTCCCCACTTCTTGACATGCTCTTGCTTAGATCCACACACACAGCTGCAAGTTGCCCACTCCCTGACACTCCATTGCGGCCTCTTATACTGTGCTTGTGATGTGGAATTATCTTACCTTGTGGTCTCTGAGTGCACTCCAGGGGCGGCTCGGGCAGCTGTTGGCCCTGTACTCCAGGAGAGTGGAGCAGGCACTCAAAGACAAAGGCCCTGGTGGCCTGCCAGGGCTGTCCCCCTGGTCCTGCAGTGGCCTTGTGGGGTAGCTTGGGACACACATTGGGGGCTGTCTTTACCTTCTTCCCAGCCCACATTTGGAGTGAGTGAATGCACCCACCCTTCACCTCTTCCCGAAGCTGCAGGAGTGGAACTGATATCTCCAGTTCCCGACTGCCCAGCCGCTCTCAGCACCAGGACCTTGCCTCCACAGGAGCAAGATCCTTCTCCCTGGGCCTCAGTTTCCCAGCCAGTCCTCAAGAATTAATAACACATCATCATTGGGGTGTGGCAACTGCTCCATAATTACCATTTTTCTCAGCTCTGGGAGTTGTGCAGATGAAAGAAGTCTGAGGAGGCCAGGCTGTTATTAAGGTGAATTATCATCGCTGTCATTACTGATTTCTAAAAACCCAGTAGGTGCTTACAAGAGCCCAGTTAGGCACAGCACTAACTTGGAGACTTGGGCTGCTGCTGGTCCTTGAGCTCTGGGAGTTTGGCAGTACGCAACTGAGCGTTTTTTATTTAAAAAGGAAAAATTATAGGGCCAGAGATGCAAACCTGAAAAACCCTGGGTTCCATCTCAAACACACTTAAAACAAAACAAACAGAAGAAAACAAAAGGCTCTTTTGGAAGGAGGTCGGATCCCATGCTTCTGTTTGTATTGTAGCCTGCAGGGCCTGAGCAGTAGATCCCGCTGGTTGGCTTGTCGGCTGGTCGGCTGGTCGGCTGGTCCATGCTTCTCTGGCAATGCTGCCCTAAGTTGCTTCTGACCCCCAGGGGTGAGCTGTGAAGGACTCTGAACTCGTGGGGTGCTGCCCTGGGCTCTCAGGGGCTACATTTTCCAAAGACTGTTTCACTCCACACCCGTTGGGCTGATATAGAGGCTATAACCAGTCCTTGTGTGCAGAGATCCGTTTGGACACCCCGAAGAACCCGCCGACAGCAATTCCAGGCTTTTCCAGCCGTTGGTGGTCTACCTTATCCCCACCTGACTCAAAAGTCACCCCTGAACCCCCTTCCCATCTTTTAGCTCCCAAGTTGTGTGCAGCCTGGGGGGTGGTCTGCTTTTCCCACTGTTGACTAGACTCCGCTGCCTTTCCAAGGGTCTACACCAGTGGTTCTCAACCTGTGGGTCGAACGACACATTCCGAAAACACAGATATTTACCGTTCGTGAGGACTAGAGAGATAGCTCAGCACCGGCTGCTCTTCCAGAGGACCTGAGTTCAATTCCCAGCAACCGTGTGGTGGCTCACAGCTCAGAACAGTAGCAAAGTTACAGTTAGGAAGTAGCAACAAAAATATTTTTATGGTGGGGGGTGGTCACCAGAGCACGAGGAACTGTCTTAAAGGGTCGCAGCCTTAGGGAGGTTAAAACCACCGTTCCACATGAACACAGCACTTACTAAAGTAGAACTGACTCTCGCCAGTTTCCAGGAAGTGGTGCTGTTGTGATCACACCAGCCTGAGGATGTAAAAGCCTCCTCTTACCCTGGGGAAGAAAGGAAGCAAGGCATTGGTGTCCGTGGTCAAGGTCCCCCCACGAGCCGCCTCGCCTGCTCCTGGGATGCTTTCTCTGCTGATTCTCACAGGACTATAGACGGCCACGGCTGGGAGAAGCTTTAGAACAAATGTAGTTAGCTCATCGTGAAGGAACAGGCCTGTGATTCCAGCAAGACTGTCTCATATCGATACTTGGTCAAGTAGTTTGGATTTTTTTAATTGTGTGTGTTTGTTTTGGGTTGGGTTTTGGGGTTTTTTTTTTTTTTTTTTTGCTTGTTTTTGTTTTGTTGTGTTTGTTTTTAATTAAACAAGGGTTCACTCTGTAGCCCAGGCTGGCCTCCCAGAACTTGCTTTGTAACCCAGAATGACTTCAAGTGTGTAATTCTTCTTCAGCCTCCGAAGCAGTGGGGTTACAAGTGTAAGCTGCTCTCCTTACATTATGCACTGGTGACTGGACCCAGGGCCTTAAGAACACATCCCAGACAAGGCGTGCACTCTAGAGCCACATCCAGAGAATCCTTGAGACAGGGTCTCTCCGTGTAGCCCCTGGCTGCCCTGTAACTCTGTAGGCTGTGCTGCCCTCGAACTCAAGAGATCTGTCTGCCTCTGCCTCCCAAATGCTGGGATTAAAGGCGTGTGCCCAACCTCAGACTCCTAACATTTTCGCCGGGCAGCCATGGTGACACATCTTTAGGAGGTCAATTTGGCCTCTTATATAATGGGGCTACATAGTGAGACCCTGTCTCTGTACTGGAGTTATAGCATGAGAGGTGTATGTTATTCTTGCAGTTTAGAGTTTTTTATTTCTTCTTCTTCTCCCTCCTCTTGTCCTCCTCCACTCCCTCCTCTCTTCCTCCTCCTCCTCTCCCTCCTCTCTCTCCTCCTTTCCCTCCTCCTCCTCTTCCTTCTCCTCTTCCCCTTCTTTTTTCTCTTTTGAGGAAGAACCTCACTGTGGAGCCAGCCTCACCGGATCTGGAAATAGAACTGTCCTGCCTCAGCTTTCCAAGTGTTAGCATGACAGCCATGTGTCTCCATGCTTGCCCCAGGAGTTTCTTTATGCAAATCCTCTTTCCCCCTCTTTCTAAAAGACAATGTCACCTGTATGTCCGTTTGTTATCTCACCTGTGGCAACCTGATTGTTGAAGGGATTCCCTGAGCCTCAGGCTTCAGGCTGCTTTAGGAAAAGCCCATGACCTTCCCGTGTTACCAGCCGCAGACAGTCACGTCTGACAACTTCAGAAGCCGGGGAGTCCCAGATCAAGCCTGTTACACACTCATTGTCCTGTGAGGGATGGACAGATTTCAGGTTCAAAGACAAATCCCACTCAGTGTACTCTCCGGTGCTAGAAAGTGTCTAGAGGTTTCTCTAAGAGTCACGCAGCTGGAAGAAGAGAGGGTTGAGAGCCAGGCTGTAGTTAAGGTCTCTGTGTTTCTCTGTTTTGTTTTTGTTCTTGCTTAAAACAGATATCTCTCTCTCTCTCTCTCTCTCTCTCTCTCTCTCTCTCTCCCCCCCTCCCCCTCTCCCTCTCCCTCTCCCTCTCCCTCCCTCTCCCTCTCCCTCCCTCCCTCCCTCTCTCCCTCTTTCCCTCTCTCCCTCTCTCCCTCCCTCCCTCCTGACCATTTAGATTGCAGGCATGAGCCACTATAACAAGCTTGTGGGCTGCTTTTTTTTTTTTAATATTTATTTACTTATATGAGTACACTGTAGCTCTCTTCAGACACCCCAGAAGAGGGCATCAGATCTCATTACAGATGGTTGTGAGCCACCATGTGATTGCTGGGCATTGAACTTGGGACCTCTGAAATTGCAGTCGGTGCTGTTAACCACTGAGCCGTCGCCCCAGTCCCAGGACTTGCGGCCTCTTTTATAAGGGCACTTATTTCATCCCAAAGAATGCCACCCCTCACCACATCACCGTTCCGGGACCCCAGACTCCTTTACTATCACCTTGAACGTGAGCCTTTCACGGGGAACAACGGTTTACGGATATTCCAGCCACAGTGCGCATCTCAGGTTCCCCTACTCCAGAGCAAAGCCCTGTCAGAACTCATTGTCCAAATGCTGATCCTCACTCAGACGCCAGAACTCATGCCCGACCCAGCTGCTGAGGAGTTTTAAAGCCCTGCAAGGCCACTCGTGAAGCAAGCGGATATTTTGGAACTTCCTGTCCAGAAAGTCCGCATTAATCTAGCAACTGAACTGTGGTAAACGGCAAGTGCATTCGAGAGCGATAAGGACTACAGAGAGAGGCCCAGGCAACCTTGATGTGATTGTCACTCCCTGTCCTGAATTATCATACCATACCCACAAATCATTGCAAATCCACGTCAGCTTAAAGAAAACACAGGTACTCGAGGGGTGAGTGCTCACAGGGCCTGCTGCCCCAGCCTGGTGTGTATTCGTGCGTGCGTGCGTGCATGCGAGCGAGCGGAGGCGCATGCCGAGCCGTGTGGCTGGGCACTGCTGGAAGAGGGCGACTGGCCAAGGCTGAAGATGTGCACCACGTGAGCTAGAGTGCTGGCTTCCACAGCCTGGCTTAGTGTAGTGGTTCTGTTCTCTCTGCTTCCCAAGTGTGGTGACGTCCTAGGCCCTTGAGTTCTTTTGTGTCCAAGGGAGAGACTCTCCCTTCTCGGTCAGATGATGCTAAAGGTGCCTCCTTCCCTCCTTCCCATCCGGGGCAGTACCTTATGTTTCCCCAACCCTGGGCCCACTGTATTGCCAAAGCTGAAACCTGCTTCCCTTCCCTGCGTCTGGAGGGAAGTTTGGGGGTGTTTGCTTCTCATTTCCTGTGTAGACAGCACCTCACTTCCTGTGCCCCCTCCCCAGAAGAAGGCTAGCACTCTTGGCTCGGCTGTCCCTTCCTCTCCTCCCCCACTGCTTTCCTGGAAAGCCTTCAGGCCTTGAGAACAGCAACATCAAAGGAGACTGCTAGTTCCCAAAGGCCCCATGAGTGCTGCTCAAACCACATCACCACCCTCTGCAGCTGGGAGGCTCTAACCAATCATAGACCTTCCCACGATACCGTCCTTCTGCGCCCTGCTGGCAGAGATGTCAAAGCGGGCTTACTCCCATTTTACAGAGAATAAAATCGAGCCCCAGAGGAGTTCATAGACTTTCTCAGTTTCTCCTCAGGTCAGGCTCTAGCCAGAATTACAATCTAGATCACACTTCCATTTGTAGGCCGAAGGGAAAAGCCTAAGAATGAAAGCCAGTGAAATAGGCCTGCTGTCTCCTCCGGGTCTGAGCTGCCTGGGTACAGAGGGCTGACCAGAGCCTGCTCCTGTCAAAGATCTGGGTACAAAGCTTGGAGGAGTGGGTCCTGGGGTCAAGGATGGGGGTCCGGAAGGGGATCTGCCACTTCCCTGGGACTGTGGGTGAGCCTGGACAGCCTCAGCAGCCGCCCTGGCTTCTGCCGCCATCTAAGCAGTAACCCTTGTGTTCCACCAGTCGGCTCTGCCGCGTATCACCTCCAGGGCCTCCAGCTTTCTTGAAAGCCCAAGCGTGTCTCTGAATACTCCAGTATCTCCCCCACCCCTTTTATGTTTGGTGTGTGTGTGCGCGTGCGAGTGTGCGTGCATGTGTGCATTCGGTCTGTCTAGCACTCTCTGCCTTCATTCCTTGAGACATGTTCTCTCACTAAACCTGAAGCTTACTGGTTCTGGCTGGTCTGACTAGCCAGTGAGCCCCTGGGATACACCTGTCACTGGTTTCCCACTGCTGGGGTCACAAACAGTGGTGGCCATGCCTGGGTTTATGTGTGTCTTAGGGATATGAACACAGATAGTATCCATCCTGGATCAGAACATGAAAAATACTCACCTTTGGATGCCCTTGGGTCTAGCTGTGCTGAATCATTCCATTTGCACATGCACCCAAAGTTTCCTGCCTCCTTTCTTCTGCATGTGTTCCTCTGTATGATGTATGTGCTCTTCTGTATGTACTCTTCTATATGTGCAACTCTATATGTGCGCCTCTGTATGTTTGCCTCTGTATGTGCACCTGTGCGTGTGCACTTCTGTATGTACTCTTCTGTGTGTGCACCTCTGTGTGTGCTCCTCTGTGTGTGCACTTCTGTATGTACATACACTTCTGTATGTACTCTTCTGTGTGTGCACCTCTGTGTGTGCTCCTCTGTGTATGCACCTCTGTGTGTGCACCTCTGTGTGTGTACCTCTGTGTGTGCTCCTCTGTGTGTGCACCTCTGTGTGTGCACCTCTGTGTGTGCACCTCTGTGTGTGCTCCTCTGTGTGTGCACCTCTGTGTGTGCACCTCTGTGTGTGCTCCTCTGTGTGTGCTCCTCTGTTTGTGCACCTCTGTGTGTGCTCCTCTGTGTGTGCACTTCTCTGTGTGCACCTCTGTGTGTACTCTTCTGTGTGTGCACCTCTGTGTGTGCACCTCTGTGTGTGCTCCTCTGTGTGTGCACCTCTGTGTGTGCTCCTCTGTGTGTGCACCTCTGTGTGTGCTCCTCTGTGTGTGCTCCTCTGTGTGTGCACCTCTGTGTGTGCTCTTCTGTGTGTGCACCTCTGTGTGTGCTCCTCTGTGTGTGCACTTCTGTATGTACATACACTTCTGTATGTGCACTTCTGTATGTACTCTTCTGTGTGTGCACCTCTGTGTGTGCACCTCTGTGTGCTCCTCTGTATGCACCTCTGTGTGTGCACCTCTGTGTGTGTACCTCTGTGTGTGCTCCTCTGTGTGTGTACCTCTGTGTGTGCTCCTCTGTGTGTGCTCCTCTGTGTGTGCACCTCTGTGTGTGCTCCTCTGTGTGTGCACCTCTGTGTGTGCTCCTCTGTGTGTGCACCTCTGTGTGTGCTCCTCTGTGTGTGCTCCTCTGTGTGTGCTCCTCTGTGTGTGCACCTCTGTGTGTGCTCCTCTGTGTGTGCTCCTCTGTGTGTGCACCTCTGTGTGTGCACCTCTGTGTGTACTCTTCTGTGTGTGCACCTCTGTGTGTGCACCTCTGTGTGTACTCTTCTGTGTGTGCACCTCTGTGTGTACTCTTCTGTGTGTGCACCTCTGTGTGTGCACCTCTGTGTGTGCACCTCTGTGTGTGCACCTCTGTGTGTGCTCCTCTGTGTGTGCACCTCTGTGTGTGCTCCTCTGTGTGTGCACCTCTGTGTGTGCTCCTCTGTGTGTGCTCCTCTGTGTGTGCACCTCTGTGTGTGCTCTTCTGTGTGTGCACCTCTGTGTGTGCACCTCTGTGTGTGCACTTCTGTCCCTGGGAACTAATCAGGTGTAAGTCCCAATGCCGTTTGCTTACTTGTTTGTTTTAAATTGGTTTGGTTTGGTTTTTGGTTTCTTTTGAGACAAGAGTTTCTCTGTGTAGCCCTGGCCGTCCTGGAACTTGCTCTGTAGGCCAAGCTGGCTTTAAACTCAGAGATCCCCCAGTCTTTGCCTCCCAAGTGCTAGGATTATAGGCATACACCACCACCTCCTGGTTTACAATGTATTTGTTCCTGTTTGGGTTTTGTTATTGTTGTTGTAATAGGGATTAAATCTAGGACCTTACCAAGTTACCCAGGGTAGCCATAAACTCTGTCTACAGATCAGAACAGCCTTGAACTTCAAATCCTCCTGCCTCAACCTCCTGAATAGTTGAAATTACAGGACTGTGCCAGCAGGCCTGGCCTAACATGATGGTTTGGTATGGTTTCAGATTTGCTACGTCATGCTGACTAGCTTATGCGTCACCTCCCATGTGACTGACATTTTGTATACCTCAACCAGTGTGGTCCCACCAGAAAACCCTGGACCCTGGTAACTGCCATTCTATTCTGAACTCTATGTGGTTCACCTTTTCCAATGTCACACATGGAGGAGAGCGTATAGTAATTACCTTTGCCTACCTGACCTATTTCATGTAACGTAGTGTCCTCTAGACTCTTTATATTGTGGCAAATGACAAGGTTTCCTTCATTCCTGGGACCAAACTGTATTCTGGTGTGTTTGTTTGTCTCGTTGGGTTTATCGTTCACCTGTTTACTTACCCTGACTCCTTCTGGGTGTTGTGTATGGTGTGCAGTTAACATGGGCACAGGTAGTCCTTAGCCTACTGATTTCTTGTCCTTTGGCTGCATGCTCGGAATGGGATTGCTCGGCCTTGGGTTGTTTCTACTTTAATACTTTGAAGAGCTCTGAGCTGCTTCTGGTAAGCGTGGCACAGTCTCCATCCCTGCCCCCCATACCCCCTCTTACGTGTGTTGCCAACACTTGCCGGTTTTCACCCTTGTCATAAAGCTGTTACCATAGGTAGGCGGTGATAGCTTATTGTGGTTTGGATTTCTGTTTCTCTGATGGTTAGTGATGGTGAGTAATATTTATACATTTACTGGCCATTTGCACATCTTTTGAGAAAAGTCATTTCAGGCTCTGTCTTTTTTTTTTTTGAGACAGGGTTTCTCTGTAGCCCTGGCTGTCCTGGAACTCACTCTGTAAACAAGACTGGCCTTGAACTCAGAGTTCTGCCTGCCTCTGCCACATCTGGCCCCTTAACTATTTTTAAGGTTTAAACTTTGTTTGTGAGTTTATGAGGGTGAGTGGTTGAGACAGGGCCTTACTGGGTACCCCTGTCTGGCCCAGAGTGCACAGGGATTCACTTGCTTTTTTTTTTTTTCTTTAGCTTTTAAAAATAATTCAGTTATTTTATGTGCATTGGTGTTTTGCCTGCATGTGTGTCTGTGTGGGAGTGTCGGATCCTGGAGTTACAGACAGCTGTGAGCTGCCATGTGGGTTCTGGTAGGATGTGAATACATTCTGTCATTTCATCTTCTAAAAATTGTTCTGCTTAAAGAAAACTATACAAGTGGTAACTTGCTACTATATCTTTTAAGTACACACAGACGAGAGAGAGAGAGAGAGAGAGAGAGAGAGAGAAAGTAAGTCTAGGACCAAAAAAAAACCCCCTCAAGGATAGCTGTTCTCCCACAGAATGGAGCAAAATATTTGTAATATATGGACTAAGAGGTCTATCTTCAGAACATGTTATTAATACTGATATCTGTCTAGAAAACCCACTTTGAAAATAGGCAGAGAATCAAATAAACATTTCTCTAAGTAAAACTTTAAAAATGGGGTACTGGGGTGTTGGAAGATATTTCCTATCTTTTCACATTGAGGCAGTGAGAGGCCAGTGATTGGAGGGAAGAGAGGAGGAGGAGCTAAGGGAAGTGAGAGGTGGAGAGAGAGAGAGAGAGAGCGCGCGCGTGCGAGCGAGCTCGGTGGACCAGACAAGCGGAGCAGAGAAGGAGACTCGGATATTCAAATGGCTTTGGACGTATTTCTGGTCTTTTGGAGAGGTTAGAAATATTGGGGTTAGATCTTATCATTGTAAATTGGCATTATGAAATTGGGAGTTTCTTATACATAAATATATTTGGTTAACTACTCAAGTTTAAGAGTCATGCTTTACCGGATACTTGGAAGGAGTGGGCAGAAGCATGGGATTCCCACCCTTTACAGAGTCTATGGTGGAGAGGAAACACAGCTGGGATGCTGTGAGAGCTAGCTGAAAGAGAGAGTCGCCCTGAGCAGGACACGCCGGGACTTGGTGCAGAGGCCTGGCGGGGCAGTACTCTTTATTGGTACTCTTTATTAGTTATTTAACACTACACTGGAGAGATGGCTGTTCAGAGCACTGGCTGACCTTCCAGAGGTCCTGGGTTCAGTTCCCAGCACCCACATGGGGGCTCACAACCATCTGTACCTGTAGTCCCAGAGGATTTGACTGCCCCTTCTGACCTCCCTGGGCATCGCAAAGACTTAACATGCCAGTAAAAACACCCATGTACATAAAATAAAAAGAAATTAAATCCCAGGGCAGTGGGGAAGCGCTAAATAATGACTAACATTGTAAATCATCTGGGAATTATAAACCAGAACCACATGAACTGGTATGGTGGTATGCATGTTTAATCCTAGCACTCAGAAGACTGAAGGCAGATGGATCTCTATAAACTCAAGGCTAGGTTCTTGTGTAAACATAGTAAGTTCCAGGCCAGCCAGAGCTGTATAGTGAGACTCTTGAAACCAGTCCACGGTGAGTACTACCTCACACAGTAATGAGTGCCTAGGATTAGAAAAGCAGGAGTCAGTGGTGAGGGTATAAAGAGATCGCAGCCTTCAGACTGTTGGTGACATGGTAAAGCTGTCAGCTCGGGACGGTGGATTGGTATTTCCTTGAACAACTAGAAGTAGGTCACAGGATCCATCAGTTGACTCACAGATCCTTACGAGAATTGAGAATATTACACATGATATAGTCATAGATTATATTACTATAATAGCCCAAAGGTGCAGACATCCCCAGCGTACACCTTCAGGGAGTGGATAAACGGAACGCGGGCTGTGCACACGGGCTTAGCTGTGAAGAGCAATAATGCTTACAGCACGGTGAACTCTGAACAGACTGTAACAGGGTGAAAGGAACCAGTCACAGGAGGCCACTTACTGTGTGATTCCATTCAAGCCAAATGTCCCGAATAAAGACACATAGGAAGACAGAAGCTACATAGTGGTTCCCTTGGGCTAGTCGGGTGGAAGCTGCTAAGGAAAAAGGCAGCAGTAAATAAACGGTCTAACCTTGATACGGCGGCTGGTGGCTTATCCGAATATAGTGAAATCCACTGGATGGTCTGTGTTCCTCTGTAATTTGTAGGTGTGCTTTGAGGCCAGGTCTTGGGTCCCTCAGGCTGGCCTTCAGCGTGAGAGCCTCTCACCTGCGCCTGAACATGCTGAGATGGTGTGACACCATACCCAGCGTGCACACTTTAATCGGGTGGATTGTACGGGTGAGGATTCTGCTACGAAGCTTGGTAACGCAAGTGCAGGTGGAAGGCATTCCTAGAGACGTGAGAAGGCTGCGAAGACTGGGAAGTGGGGCTTGGGTTTACTGCTGTGGCAGTGACAGGAGTAAAAAAGGGTTCAGACTGCAGCCCTCTATCCATTTAAGTTTTGTTCTTTGGGGTTGTTATTTTTTATGAATTCTTTGTGGATTTCACCTCTTATACCCCAATCCCACTCATCTTCCCATCCCTTCATATCCATCCTCCACCCTTGCAGCCTCCCCCAACCAAAGAAAACAAAAACAAAAAGACAATAAAGCCTATCTCAGTGGGAGTCCAGTGCGTCACAGTACGTCACACTGTATACACCTTTTCCCAAACAGCTTTACTTGCCAATGTTCACTGCACTGAGTCATTGGTCTGCTTTGAGGCCTCTGGCTTCTACCACAGCATCAATACTGGATCCTCACCGGGGCTCCTCCCAGTTATCCTGGTGTTGCTGTGTCATGGAGATCTTGCAGCCTGGATCTGTAGGCCCGGCCCCTCCACACGCTCCAGCAGTTCATAGATGGGTGTATGTTGGGGTTGGGGTGGTCAACTCAAAGCCCTGGATCTGGGCCTAGGTGGAAGTGAGTTGCTCTGCCCACCAGCTATCCAGCACCTGAGCCTCCAGCGCCAGCTCTCTCAGGTGGCTCCTTTGTTTGTTTTTTTAATTTTGTATTGTTTTTTGTTTGTTTGTTTTCTTTTGTTCTTCCTCCTTTTTGAGAAACTTGGTGATGTATGACAAAACTTTTTCTGGGGAGACACAACACACACATTTATTCACTCTAGATAGGGGACCCAGAACAGACTAAAGTATGGATACCACCAAAGTCCAACTTGGTGAACCAATCATGTTATTGGAGTTACTTACAGGAGCAGAAATGAGTAAAAGATGGCTGTGTCACCAAAGGAGACTCCAGCGTGAATGACAGCTGACACAGCTGGGAACCTGGCGCTCTCTGCTCAGTAGGCCGCACGCAGAATGTCCTTTCTTTCCAGGTGCTTCGGAGCTTTAAACCTCACCAAGCAGCTCGCCTGGCCTCAGGAGTCCTCTTTGTAGCTTTTCTCCACTGAGAGTCTTCATGACAGCTCAGTTTTCTTGGTCTGAGAGAGACCCTCAGCTTTTATTTCACACTGTGTCTGTCAGGAAGGAGCCTAGTGAATCTGGTCGGTTTCAGGGACTTCCTGAAGCTATTTTGAGTTGCTCACCTTCCTGTTTAAAGAATTTCCTTGCAGGATGGAATGTTTCAGCCTCACAGGAAACTGTACCATAACCCTTGGCTTTGAAGGGAGGTATTGAAAAACTAAGAATGGTGGTGGGGCACTGGCTACTCTCCCAGAGGACCCGGATTCAATTCCTAGAGCCCACATGACGGCTCACACCCATATGTAATCTCATTTTCGGGGAATCTGATGTCCTCCTCTGACCATGTGGATGCCAGGAATGTACCTGGTACATACACATACATGCAGCTAACACACTCATTTACATAAAATAGAAAGCAATCTTAAAGTTGCATGAGGTGTTTTTTGAGCTGATGTTTTAGCATGCTTGAGGCTCTGAGAGTAATTCCTAGCACGTAAAATAGTGAATGGGAAAATGCCTTCAGAAGGTAGATACCAAAACCAGACAGGGATGTGTCAGTCACGGTGAACTGGCCTTGGCAGGGAAGAGACAGCTCTCTGCTCTAATGGGTGATGAGTAGGGAGGGGTGATTCGTATTGTGGTTTGTTTTGAGACGGTCTCACCATGGCCGGCCTGGAACTCAGTATGCAGACTAAGCTGGCCTTGAACTCATAAGAGATCCTCCTGCCTCTGCCTCTGCCTCTGTGCTGAGTGCTGAGATTAAAGATGTGTGCCGCCAACCCTGGTGAGAAGATTCTTAAAGGGCTACAAAAATGTTGTCCAGGACTGGGCAGTAGTGCCACACGCCTTTAATTCCAGCACTTGGGAGGCAGAGGCAGGCGGATTTCTGAGTTCGAGGCCAGCCTGGTCTACAGAGTGAGTTCCAGGACAGCCAGGGCTACACAGAGAAACCCTGTCTCGAAAAACAAACAAATAAACAAAAACAAAAAACAAACAAACAAAAAATGTTGTCCAGAAGATTAGAGGGGGTTCCAGCTGCTGGCCTCTCCCCTCTGGGGAAACAGGGTGGGTAGCTGACAGAAGTTTGAGGAGAGCAGAGAAGGAATCATGGTTTCTAGGTTGAAGGAGTATTTCTGGCTGGAGGCCTTGCTGGAGAACTGGCAGGACCCCTGTGGTTGGCACAAAGTGAGAAAAGTCGGTAAACAAAAGCTGGGGACAGGAGGGAATGTGTGTCCTTTGTCTTTCTCCCATTCCCTGCAGAGAGGATGTGCCAGAGGACCTGGGGTCTCCAACCACCAGCTACCGTGGCTCTTCAGTCTGGGCGTGGCTTGTGCTTCCCTGGAATCCCACAGCTATGGAAGTGGAAAAATAGGATCCGGAGTTCAGGCCAGCCTCAGCTGCTGGTGACACTAGATAGATGGATGGGTGGATGGATAGGTAGGTAGGTAGGTAGATAGATAGATGGATAGATAGATAGATAGATAGATAGATAGATAGATAGATAGATAGATAGAGAGATAGAGAGAGAGATAAAGAGATGAATGATAGGTGATTGATAAATGGTAGATAGTGAAGATAGATGATTGATTATAGATAGATAGAGAGAGAGAGAGAGAGAGAGAGAGAGAGAGAGATAAAGAGATGAATGATAGGTGATTGATAAATGGTAGATAGTGAAGATAGATGATTGATTATAGATAGATAGATAGATAGATAGATAGATACATAGCTAGATGAATTAGATAGATAGGTGATAGGTAATTGGTAGATGATTGAGGAGAGATGGATTGATAGACAGGCAGACAGACAGAGTGTAACTTCTCAGTTGAATTGGCCATCTTGCCCACCTCTAGGTAGTGGTGACAGTGATAAACTGAACTTTCCCTCCCAGTTCTGTTCAGTTGACCCTTAGGGGCTGTGCAGTAGCCTGACTGGTAGAATGTTCTTCCCTTGGTTTGATCCCCAGCACTGCAAAAACAAAACTAAAAACCAACCAAACATGGTTCTCAAGCCTTTTGATATGTGAACTCTGTGCCTTCTTTTTAAGGCAAACTTTATGTAGTCTGTAGTTTGATAGGCTTCAAACCATTACTTTAGGCCTGTGGCAAGATAGAAATGTGGTAGCCAGGGAGCCACAGGGAAGAGCCCTCTCTGCCCTCTTGCTACTCTTCCTATGCCATGTTAGAACTGAGCGTTTTAAATGTTTATTTCATTCACTTAAAGGCCAATGAGACGGCTTATCCTGATAAAGGCATTTGACACTGAGCCTGACAACATCTGGAGTTTGATCTCCAGAGACCTTATGGTGAAGGAGAGAGCTGAATCCCCAAAATTATCCTCTGACTTCCACACATGCACCTTCATGTGCATGCATAGATAGTCAGTTGGACAGGTGTAAAATCAGGTATATTGAGATGGTTTAGTAGGCAAACACATGCCACCAAGGCTGATGGCCTAACTTTGACACGCAGGACCAGAAAGGAGAGAAACAGCTTTTGGAAGTCAGTTTTGACCTTCATACATGCACCAAAATGAGGACACATGTGCACACATACACATACATATACATAATAATAATGATACCACCTAGTTGTGCCCTTAATCCCAGTACTCAAGAAGCAGCTCTCTGAGTTCAAGGCCAGCCTGGTCTACAAAGCAAGTTCCAAAGCCAGCCAAGGCTATATATTGAGACCCAGTCTCAAAACAAATGAACAAAAAATAATAAAGCGAAATAGAAATGTGAGAAATAACCATCGTGAAGCAGCTTCTGTGTTGGACATCTGCTGTGGTCACGGGCATCACAGTCTTTGGGAAGTGCCCCTGGAGAAGGCGGGGAATAATGCGGATAGACAGTGTCATTACTATGAAAATAATAGTTGTGACCTTGTGGGGTCCCCAGGCCACTCTTCTTCGAGAGTTACTATTCCAGAACAATCTCCACTTAGTGGGGAGGAAGCTCTCCCTGAGAGACTGACCTGCCTGAAGTCACACAGCAGCCCAGTTGTGGAGTGGGCCAGGCCTTACCTCCGTCTTCTGGTCTGATATTTTTTCCATGTCCTGTGGCTGAGCTGGCCTAACTCTTGGCTGGCCTTTTGGGAGCGGGGCCTTGGCTGCTTGGCTGCTGGGCCCCTGGTGTGTAGTCCTACAAATAAACCCATTGTGTGGAAACCCCTTCCCTCTCCCCACCTCCAGCAGCTGCGATCTTTGTTGTTGGGTTATGCCTTGCACAGGGAATGGGAGATCCCCGAGCGCTGAGATGAGGGAGGTTGTAATTCAGAAGTCTTCGAGGGGCTAACAACACCCCACACTGCCTAGTAGGATAAGCCTGATCCTGCTCTTAGTCGGGTTTGGAAGACCTGCAAGTCTGTAGTAGGTTCTTAGAGTACCTGTGGACTGAGTTGCAAGGAGGATCCAGTAGGCATTACTGCAGAAGGGCCATTGTGTCTCTGGACCAGCTTGGGGGACAGCCACTCTTTTTTTGGTTTCTTTCCCTGTGGAAGTAGTGAGTCCAGTTGGAATTCTTAGGTCCTTCGAGCCAGAGATTAAGTGGACTGTCAAGTCTCACCCAGTCACTGCTCACACCCTCTGCCACCCGGGGCTACTCTTAGCTTGCTCTGTGTCTGCTGTGGGTGCAAAGGTTGCTGTTTATAAGTGGACCCCTGGGTGTGACAGGCTGGGATTCCAGAGAGCAGCTGGCCGTGGAGCTGAACTGGCTGGGGTGACAGATGATTCTTTAATTTAAGTAAGTCCCCATCTCTTCCTCCCTGCAGCTGCTCACTCCTCCCCCACCCCCTGCCCCTGGCTTTTCTCCCAGGAGGACTGTTCAGGGAGCAGCTGGGAAGTGAGGGGCTGAGTCCTCAGGGCCAGAAGGCCTTGGCTGATGGCCCAGGTGAGGAGAGATAGAGATGGGGCAAGCATGCTTCACACACACACACACACACACACACACACACACACACACACACACGCGCGCACACACTGGAGAGGAGGGCCTGGGGGCACAGAGCCTCTGCTCTCCTTGCCTAACTAAAGGCCAGTATAGCAAGATCTGTGTTTGAGGTGCAGAAACGTCTGTCCGTCCTAGCCTAGCCTTCTAAATTTAAAGGGGGTGCATTGCTGAGGGCTCAGTGTTTTGCATGTACAAGGCCTTGGTTGAGGAGATAAAGGCTTTTCTTTGTTGGTTTGTGCCAGAGTCTACTGTAGCCGGACTGGCCCGGCTCTCCTGCCTCCCTCTCCCAAGCCCTGGATTTACGGGCATGAACCACCGGACTTTAACTTTGGAGTGTAAATATTTACTGTTGTTTTTTTTTTAAGATGTATTTATTTAGCTTATATATATATGAATACACCGTCGCCATCTTCAGACACACCAGAAAAGGGCATCAGATTTCATTACAGATGGTTGTGAGCCACCATGTGGTTGCTGGGATTTGAACTCAGGACCTCTGGAAAGGCAGTCAGTGTTCTTAACCTGTGAGCCATCTCTCCAACCCCAATTTTTTACTCTGTTTATTTGGGATTTTCTTTTCCTTTCTTTCTTTTTCCTTTTATTCTCTCTCTCTCTCTCTCTCTCTCTCTATATATATATATATATATATATATATATATATATATATATATATATATATTCTTTTTTTTTTTTAAGTTTTTCAAGACAGGGTTTCTCTGTGTAGCCATGGCTGTCCTGGAACTCTCTGTTTACCAGGCTGGCCTTGAACTCCCAAGTGCTAGGATTAAAGGCATGCTCTGAAGGCCTATTTCTTAGGTTCCTTAAGGGGAACATGTTCCTTACCCTTCTGTCTTGTTTTTAAAAGATGGGGTCTTGCTGTAGTCCAAGCTGGTGTGTGTCATACCTCACGACATAACTCCCAGCAGTCCTCCTGCCTCAGCATCGAGACCCAGGTGTGAGTCAGACACTTTTCAGCAGTTTTCCCTTGCTGCCTCCCTGCTGCCAGAGAACTTTCTGCCTGCCCTTCTCCCCTCCCCACTGAAGTCACTTCCCTGTGAATCAGGCCCCTCATGAGGGGAGGGGCCTCTTGCTTGCAATTCTAGAAGCTTCCAGTCAAGTTAAGAGTTTCCAAACCCCGCCTCCTCCCCACTACCCAGCCTGGCTAGCAAGGAGTTCTCTGATCCAACCTTTCTGATGCGCTGCAGAACCACACACAGGAATGTCTGAAACCAGGCGTCCTGGGATCCAAGCCTGGGTTTTCCCCAGCAACTGGTCCCACTAAACTCCAAAGGAGGAGAGTGCTTGGCCGAGGCAGACTATGTTTAATGCAGCCCATCGTCAGGAGATCCAGGTGATCCTGTCACCGTGCATTCTGGTGTTCCCTAGAGGGCCACAAGAAGGTTTTTTTGAAAAAAAAAATCTTTAAAAAATTTTCAAGACTAAATGATTATCACTGTGTGTCCCAGGCTGGCTTTGAACTCGTGACACTAAGCTCCTAAGTGTTCCAGGCTTGTGACACCACATCTACCTCCTTTAATCAATCTTCAGTTTCCTAGGATGTAAAGTTGCTTCCCACCATGCCTGCCAACCTAGGCCCATGAGGTAGAAGGAGAGAACGAACTGTTACAAGTTACCCACAGAGCTGACCTCCCGACCACAAGTTTAAGTGCTTTTCCTGGGACCCCTGCCCTGTGTAGCTGACAGCTTCTTGCTCTCTGCCAGTGGCAGCCTGCAGACTCCGCCCTGGGTTGGCCAAGGCCTCTGGGGCAGGGCACAGCAGCATCTCTCCCACAGTGGGAGTGACTCACAATTATCCTCAAGGCAACCCTTGCAGAGAGCTCCGTAGGAACCGCTAGTCTCTCGTTGCTTAGGCATCAGGGTCTCCAGTGCATCCCCACAGGACTCGGCCCCCTGCCTCTGCCTCTGTGTGGGGTTGAGGGGAAAGCTGGTGGTCCCTGGTCATCAGGATCCACAGGCCGGAGCTGGATAGGCAGACGCAGTGTTGCGGCTGGGGGATGATGGGCAGACACAGTGTTGGGGTGAGAGCAGAGCTGTTGATTGGTGAATGTAACCTGAGGCCTTTACGTTGCGTGTGAGAAATGAAACAACTTCCTAAAATCGTTTTCATTTTTTCCCAGGCCCCCATTTCTAAATATATCAAATGAGATGATGTCGGGAGCAAATCAAGTTATACTGAGCTCATTTTACAATGTTAAAATAACAAAGGTCTTTAACTTAGAAAAGAGTTATTATATTTATTTTATGTGTGTGGGTGTTTTGCCTGCACTGTGTAAATGCACCATGTCTTTGCAGTGCGCTTGGAGGTCAGGAGAAGGTGATGAACCCCCTGGAACTAAAGTTACAGGCGTTTGCGAGCTGTCATGTGGGTGCTGGGAACCGAACCCTAGTCTTCTACAGGTGCAGAAAGTGAGCCGTCTCTCCAACTGCCAGGACTATACATTTTTGTGGAGTGTTAAAAACTAATATTAAGCCAGGCAGTGGTAGCACATGCCTTTAGTCCTAGCACTTGGGAGGCAGAGACAGGCCTATCTCTGAGTTCGAGACCAGCCTGGTCTACAGAGTGAGTTTCAGGACAGCCAGGGCTATACAGAGAAACCCTGTCTCAGAAAATATATATATATTACATAGTTCTTCCTTTTCTGCTTTCAGAGGCTTGCATATATACACTAAAAAGGAAGGTCTCAGTGGCAGAATGCTGGCCTGGCACGTGCGTGCACATGCACATGCACACACACACACACACACACATACATGCACACGCACACGCACATACACACACGCACACATACACACACGCACACGCACACACGCACACGCACACACACACACACACCAGAAAGGCTTCTCTCCTTTGACTGTTATCCTTGGCCTTAGAACTAGAAGTTCTCTGACTCCTTTCGAGTGTTTGAGGCAGAGACATGAGAAGACTGGGCTTGCCCTGTGCTGACATGGTAGAGGCCTGGAAGGGGGAGGTCCTCAGAAGACAGAGAGGGCCAGGCTAGGCCGTGCCTAAGACATGTAGATGCCCTGCACCTAAGACTCCAGTGTGGGGGTCCTGGAACTCGGGATCACTATGAGGCCAAGACCACCGCAGGCTTTGTACTGATCAAAATGTCCAGTGAGCTCAGGGTGAACACCATTACCTCAGTGTGTCCTCCGCCTGCCCTTTGCTCTGAGTAATTTCACCCATTTCTTAAGCCAGGAAAGTAATTCTCTGGAGTCGGTGTCTTAACCCAAGTCCGTCCAGCTGTAAAGCTCTGGGGTTCCACACAGCAAGCTCTGCCGACCGTGGCCTTAGGGGTGGACAGAGCTTGCATGTAAGTTGTTCAGTAAGGCTTGGGTGTGTACAGCCCAGACCACAGAGCAGGGGGGCATCCATGCCTGTCCAGTGTGCGGTGTGAACCAGCCGTGGGACGGCAGCAAGATCCTTTACCCTGAGAATGCTGGTAACCCCAGCTAGCGTCGTTAAAGACGTTAATGCAGGGGCACAGAAAACGCACACAGGGTAGATTCAGTGTGTGCTGGAGTTACTGTTCCTTAATTGGCTCTAAATACAAGCATTGATTATAGCATTTATCTCCTCCTGTGATGGGGAAGATTAGAAGCAGCGTGGGTTTGGAAGGGCACTGAAGTCTCACCTGGGCGCAAATGACTTCTGGCTGGAATCTGGGGACCTTTGTGGGGCAAGTGGAACCACGTCACCAGACAAAAACCAGGAAGGTTGGGCCGATTTAAAAGGTTGGCACTGGCTTTTTGAAACTCTGTTTGCTCTGAATGCTTTCCCGTCGGAGGTTTCATCTAGACCCCGTGCGGCCTCCGCCTGTTGTCAGAGCTTAGTGCTGTCTCCCTGATGTTGTCTCCCTTGTCCATTAAGTAGAAACTTTGAAAGCAAAAAGGCAGGGCTCTCAGCTTACTCCAGACCAACTACACACCGAGGGAAGGCCAGGCCTCACTGACACCACTCCTCTGTTCCTTCACAGGTGAGGTGACCCATCTGACGCCAGAATAAACCTGCCGGCCCGGTGAGGAACAGAGACCGGTGAGGGGCCTGGGGCCTGTGCATGCTGGGGCTGGGGGCGAGAGAGGCCGCGCTGCGCCTCACAGTGGAGGAGAGTAGGGGTTAGGTGCTGAGAGACTTTCTCTTCTCTGACCCACAGTTCTCTTTTATGGGGCCTTTAACTGGGCAAGGGCGAAGCAATAGGGCCATTGGCATAGGCTAAGGGGCACACATCCCTCGGCACCAAGGTTCCACATGGCCATGTGGTCATTGTTCTTGTGTCTCTGTGCCCAAAATACCTGACCAAAAAAAAAAAGCCAGACTTTTTTTTTTTTTTTTGGCTCTTGGCAAGGAAGACAGTGTAAAGTGACTTTGTCTATGGTGGCAAACGTCTGAGGTAAAAACTGTTCACAACTACTGGCCAGGAAGCTGGGAGCCGGGAGCTTAGAGACCGAGCTGTATCCTCCGAAGGTCCTAATGGTCGCTGCTCAGGGAGCGCAGGCCCAAGATGAGCCCGTGGGGAACATTTCAGATTCGAGCTGTGACACAAAGGGTCTCAGATGAAAAATGAAGACTTGTCGTCTCAAGCTAACAGCAACGGCAAGAGCCTTGTCGATGGGAAAGACACAGCGCGGGGCCAGTCAGAGCTCTGCTGTGCTCTCGTGTGTCCAGGGCAGACGAGTCTCTGGTCTGCGGGCTGTGTCCCGCACGCCGGATTACACGGGAAGAGTGAGTGCGGTCAGCTTACTGAGTACTGTGCCCTGTGCTCGGACGCTAACAGCCTTGGTCGGGCACTGATACAGAGCCGCTGAGAACAGGATCAAGGACAGGTAGAACCTGGGAGCCCAAGGAGCAAAAAACAGACCCGGCCAAGCTGCAAGACAGGTGGCATCGAGAGGCGCCCGTGGAGAGGTCAGCATGTGCAAAGCCGCTGGCCCACGCTGCTCTCTCAGCGCCTGGATCATTTGGAGCCAGAAGAGGAACTGTTGGAGGCACAGAGGATGCTCCATGGTGTGTCCAAGAAGAGACAAAGCAGAGCTGGGAATCGAACCTGGGTCCTCAGGAAGAGCAGGCAGCCCTCCTACCTGCTGAGCCGTAGATTCAGCACATCTTTATTTTTCAAATCGCCTTGGTGCCGGGCGTGGTGGTGCACACCTTTAGTCCTCAGGAGACGGAGGTAGACGGATCTCTGTGAGTTCAAGACCAGACTGGTCTACAGAGTGAGTCCAGGACAACCCCGTCTCGTAAAACCAAATAAATAAATAAATAAATAAATAAATATCCATCCCTTGGCACACTTAAGTTTTATGTATCAACAGTGAGTTACATTACTTGCATTTGGTGTTACTTTCTAGGCAGGGACATTTGGTCGCAGGGCAGCTGATTCAGAGAATTCGGGGTCTAGGCCCCTGTGCGGGGTGTGTGTGAGAGCTGGGGTTTCTCTACACAGCCTCTGTCTCGGGATGGGAAGAGTAAACAAGAGTCACCCAGCCTGACCTTGAGCTGTTGCGTTATCGATAGTGTAACGGAGGTCACTAGAATGTTTTGCCGTCCTCCTGCCTTCTCTTCTTGACGATTTCTCTTCTTGCCGGGGAGCAGCCTGCCAGGCCTTGTTCCCAGAGCTTGACTCCCAAGGCCATGGACCAGCCAGCCGGAGGCACTGGAAACCTGAGGCCGGCAGCTGGCGAGGACAGCAGCATGGAGCTCGGCGCCTGTCAGGAGCTTCTGCACCGACTGCGGGAGCTGGAGGTATGTGGTTGAAGACAGCGAGTTGGGGCTGCCCACCTCTGGCTCGGCGTGGAGAAGGCTTGCCAGGCGGGAGAGGGCTGGACGTTTCTTTACTAAAGCTCCCCTGGGAAGCCCCTGGTTCCTCTTCACTCTCCAGCTCAGATGACAGCAAAGGGCTATGTAGCTGTCCTATGCCCCAAGTGTCCTCTCCCGCCCACACTTTTATGGCCTTGCTGGCTCCAAGGACAGTGGTGGCCCCAGAGGCTACTAGGTAAAACGGTCAGATAACCCTGGTCCAGGAGTTTGATGGACAAGGCAAAGCTTGTCCACTCTACCTCCCTCACTCCCAAGGTACCAATGAGTCTCAGTGTTTGTTTCCCTTTTCCACCTCGCCCCTGTAGGCTGAGAACTCGGCGCTTGCGCAGGCCAATGAGAACCAGCGGGAGACTTACGAACGCTGTCTGGACGAGGTCGGTGGGGTTTGCTGAAGGACAAGGCAGGGGACGGGGTGGGCGGGCACAACGCCAGCTCAGCGCCCGGCTTTGTATCCCCAGGTTGCCAACCACGTGGTACAGGCACTACTGAACCAGAAGGTGAGTGGACTCAGGAATATCTCACCCCCACCCAACTGCTGCAGGATAGACCCAGGGTATAGTCAGGATGCCCTGCCCTGGGACCCCAGAGACCTGCTCAGCCAAGCCTCTACCGCCACACCACCACTACCGAGTAGCCTAGGAGGAGCTTCCTATTGGCCCACTTGGCCCGTGCCGCTGCTTCTGATTGTCCTATTATTCTCTACCAGGAAGCCGAGCGGGTTGGTACGGTCAGGTCTCTGAACCATGGGAACTTTGATTTGGACTAGAGTACCTTCCCTTTCCCGGAGCCCAGCTGATTTCTCTATCACCTTCAAGACACTACCTACGCTGTGAGCCTCGGCGACCTTGAAATGTTTTCTTCAGATCGCTGTGACATGGGCCACTTTGACTTCAGGGTCTCCCACCGCTTAGATGCCCCTCCCTTTCAACATGGCTTCTAGGAGGGAGGAAGCTAGCTGCAGAAATGGTGGAAATGACAGAGACTGGCCTTTACCCTCTGTTAGGATAGTAAACCTAGAGAACGCGTCCCCAAGGCTGTAGCTGGGAGGACAGCTGGCTGGGGCAGGACGTCGCTGTCCCTCTCCTGCCCCCTCACCTTTGCTTCCTGTCCCTCCCGGGTGGACAGGACCTGCGGGAGGAGTGTATCAAGCTGAAGAAGAGGGTGTTTGACCTGGAGCGGCAGAATCAGATGCTGAGCGCGCTGCTGCAGCAGAAGCTACAACTCACGACCAGCTCCCTCCCCCAGGTGGGCAGAACACCTCTCCCGTGTGCCCCGTTAGCACCAGCTTGCTCTTCCGGTCACCTCGTAGGAGCAGGTGTCAGCTGTCCCCAGCACAGGGCCTGTGGCCTTGCAGGGAGGGCGGACTCGGACTGACAGACTTGCAGTTTAGCGGAAGGAAAACTTCCCGAGTCCCTACAGACTCATCCGTCACCCTATTCCCAGGTTCTCTGTACTCAACCAGACAGTATCTTTAAGATTTATTTATTTTATGTATATATGAGTAGACCCTTGCTCTCTTTGGACACACCAGAAGAGGGCGTCAGATCCCATTATAGATGGTTGTGAGCCACCATGTGGTTGCTGAGAATTGAACTCAGGACCTCTGGAAGTGCAGTCGGTGCTTTTAACTGCTGAGCCATTGCTCCAGCCCAAGACAGTATCTTTAGTTGTTGTTGGAGGAGAAGGAGGAAGAGAGGAAGGATAGAGTCTCACTCTGCATCCCTGGCTGGACTTACACTCAGGCAATCCTCCTGCCTCAGCTACCCAAGTACTAAGATGAGAAGCATGGCCCTCACTCGTAGTGTGCCCCTTCCTATAGCAGAGAAAGTTCGGATTTGCTCCTGCCCTGTGTGGGGAGTTGGGTGGAGGCTGCAAATGCAGTTATTTCCAGCTCCCTAGAGCCCCTGTGGCCACTGACGTGGCTTCTTCCTGGCCAGGGCCAGGGCAGGGCAGGGCTGAGCATAAGGAGCCCAGAGCCGCTTGTCACAGAGATGACAAGAGCAGCACTTCAGCATTAACCGGATGCAGGCCGCTGCACACACTGGCACCGGCCCCGCTAGCAGCCTGGACCCTGCCCACCCTGGGCACAGTGGGGGGGTGGGGCTGGCTCTGAGAATGAGTGTCGGGATCAGTTGTCACGGATGTCACTCTGTCAGGAGCCCCAAGGATGGAATAAGACACAGGGCGGTCTGGGAGTCAAGGAGAAAGGCAGGTTGCTGCTGAGGGCAGCCAGCCCTGCCCCTATCTTGACAAGGAAGGCAGCTCTTTATCAGGGGCGGGGCCCGAGCCCTGTCTGTCTGAACGTGTGTGTGTGTGTGTGTGTGTGTGTGTGTGTGTCTGTCTGTCTGTCTGTCTGTCTGTCTGTCTGTCTGTCTGTCTGTCCAAATGATCCAACCTGGTATCTGATTCCCTGCGAACCGGATCCCAGGCAGCAGTGGACAGTCTGCAGTTGCCCCTGCCGCCGTTGTGTCCCTGCAAGAACTCCTGAAGCCTAGCTGTCGCCAGGCTTCCCCCGTTCCAGTGACTGATAACCAAACACAGAACAACCTAAAGTCACTTTTTAAAAGACCCGAATGACCTCTGGGATCACTAAGGGTCAGCCCAGCAGATCTCTCGCCCAAGTTACCACGATGCAATAGGAAATTAGACGCGTCAAATGTTGGCCCCAAATAAACTGAGGTTGGGTTTCTAACCGAACTGCTTTTTAGCTAAGTGTGACCTTGGGCAAAATATCAAACTATATAAACTATAGGGTTTTCCCCTGACAAATGGCACGAAAACACTCTCATTGCACATCCTTGCGGGGATCAAATGAGGTAATAATATATAGTGCTTGGTTCACAGAAAGCCAGAAAATGGCAGCAGTTTAGTATTGTTCACGTGACTCCCAGGGTGTGCTCCACCGGGTTGAGAGCTCCATTGAGCAAACACCAATGATTGGGAACTGTGCCTTTGCCTGAGGGACTGAACTGATCCCAAGGCCCTGTGGGTGTCACGTCACATCCAGTGCAGGGCGAGTGTGTCCCGGATGGCTGAGACTGCTAGGAGGCAGTCTATGGACAGCCACGCTACAAGATCCGGTGTGGTAGCTCTCCTTGTCCCAGGGTACGGGATAGGAGTAGCTAGCCCTCGGAGGACTAGGAGGCCTCGGGGGGGGGGGGGTGGCGTGCTCAGTGGCAAGGGACTTGTCCTGCAAATGTTAGAGCTCGTGTGTAATCCCCAGAGCCCCGTGTAAAAGGCGAGACGTGATGCTATGCACTTACAATCCAGGCTCTGAGGTGGAGAGAGGAAGAGCCCATGGTTCACTGGCCAGCCAGCTGAGCCTACCCTTGGAGCCCCAGGTCCCAGTGATGAGCCCTATTTCTAAGAAACAAGGCAGGTGACTCCCAAGGAACAGTGCCCTCGAGCACGCGTGCATGTGTGCACATATGCACATGCATGCACATTAGACACACAGACTTTCTTAAGTTCCTGTAAGGAAATGACATTGGACCTGTGTGCTGGGTAAAAAGGAGCCTGACAGAGGCTGTAGATGGCTGCGGAGGAGGAATTTCCCATGGAAGGGACACCCAGAGGGTGGCACACTCTCAGCTCGGGAAGATGCAGGATGTGTGAGAGGAAGTGAGGAGGAGCTGTTGCTGCTTGAAGGGGCCACAACCCGGGGGTAGAGGATCTACAGCAGGCAGAGGCCAGGGAAACAGGCCTCCCAACACAGAAGCACTTTAGGAAAAGGTCGTGTCAGCTTCCTTGTGCAAGATTAAAAGTCACTAAATGAGGTCAAGGGGTCAAGGGGATTGGACTACCAAGTACTTCAGGCCTGAAGTGCAGATCTGGGCTGCAAAGGCAAGGCCTAGATACTACAGGTGTTTTAAGATGCATGTGTGTGTGTGTGTGTGTGTGTGTGTGTGTGTGAGCGAGAGAGAGAGAGAGAGAGAGAGAGAGAGCATGCATAGCAGAGGTCACCCTGGTGTGACATTCTGTGGGGGACGGGGGACGACAAGGTGAGTGAAGGGTTAAAGCTGACTCATCCCCATTCAACATGCAAGAAGAACTCTCTCATGGACCAAGAGAGTCAGCGAAATAGGAAACCTGGGTACATGCTCCTTGTACAATCTGGAGAGTAGATATCTCCCATGAGACCAGGACACACAGAATGACAGCTCTCTGCCTGTGTGTCTGTGTATCTGTGTCTGTGTCTGTCTGTGTGTGTGCATGAGCCTTGAGCATGTGTGTGTGTGTGTGTGTGTGTGTGTGCATGAGCCATAAGCATGTGGGGGGGTGCGCCTTGTGGGGGAGTGTGAGCCTTGAGCGTGTGTGTATGTGGGGGGGTGAGCCTTGAGCGTGTGTGTGTGTGCGTGTGTGTGTACATGAGCCATGAGCATGTGGGGGGGGTGAGCCTTGAGCGTGTGTGTGTGTGTGTGTGTGTGTGTGAGAGAGAGAGAGAGAGAGAGAGCATGTGAGAGCATGCACGGCAGAGGTCACTCTGGTGTGACATCCTTCAGCTGCTGTCCACCTTGTCCTGGAGAGACACAGGAAAGGAAGAGGCCCGTTGCCGGCCTCTTGCTAACCACAAGCTGGAGTGAACTGTGCGTGCCACTGTGCCTGGCTTTTGGTGGGTGTGGGGAAGTGTTAGTTTTTTCGAGACAGGTTTTCTCTGTGCGGCCCTGGCCATCCCAGAACTTGTGCTATAGACCAGGCTAGCCTTGAACTCGAAGAGATCTATACCAGCCTCTACTTTCCAAGTGCCACCACTGCCTGGCATGGCTTCATTTTCTTGGATCCTAGGTGGTCAAAACAGGAAGGGACCTTCATGGTAGTGTCCTTTTCGAGGGGTCGGTGACACTGTGTTCTCTCTGCAGATTCCACTCACCCCACTCCAGCCGCTATCAGAAGGACCAGCCTCCCCATCCCCAAACACCGCTGAGGGACCAGCCACCTCACTGCCTTTAGGACACTGTGCTGGGCAAAGAGAGGTAGGAGCAGTGGGCACCGCCGTGTGTGTCTTACTGGCTGGAGGCTCCACTGCGGGTTCATAACACGTCTCAGGGAAAGGTTGCTTCCTATGCAGGCTCCCGCCCAGGGTGGAAGTGTGAGCCCTCAGCTGCCAGCCTCATACCAAGAAAAGCAGGCCCGCCCCTTCCCCAGTCTCAGCCTGCAAGCAAATGTATGAAGTCAGGCAGTGGGAGTCACACACGCTTGCACACTCATCCCATGCTGGGCACCAACTATGCAGGACACCTCGGGGCTCCTACTTTATGGGGCTAAACAATCACTGTCTCATTTCACAGTTGACACAATGACACTTAGAGGTCAAACGACTTGCCGGAGGTCATGTAGAACTGGGCTTGATATCCTGACTCCAGAGCACATGTAGTTAAGCACTGTGCAGGACAGGGCTGGGTAACAGAGAAGGTTTGCACGGGGCCATCCCCAGGCCTGATGACACTCCTGCCTGCCGGTCAGCTCTCTGACTGGGCAAGGCCCAGGCTTGCCTGCCGCAAGTGACTGAGGTCTTAGCTATGACACCCCCTCTCCCTGAACTTCTGAACTTTCCGGAGCCAGAACACAGGCAGGCCTCCCTCCATCCTACAACAAGCACCGGCCAGCACTCACTGGTGCAGAGTGGCAATGTAAAAAGAGTAATGGGGCTAGAAGACTGGACATGGGTACCCAATCTCCTCCGAGTGCCCGGCTAGGCAGAGCTCAGTGAACCTTGAGGAAGCCAGGGCATCACTCCCCAAGAGCTGTGGATTTGTTTGTGGGACAGACGCAGGCATGATAGCTTGTTCCTAGAATACTCTTATGAAATGTTTATCCTAAGGCCCTGCCCGGGGACCAGCCACACAGTCCCTCCTCCTCTCGCCTTTTCTCCTCCAGGTGTGTTGGGAGCAGCAGTTGCGTCCGGGTGGCCCAGGGCCCCCAGCCACTCCACCCCCAGCGCTGGATGCCCTGTCTCCATTTCTTCGGAAGAAAGCTCAGATTTTAGAGGTGCTGCGAGCCTTGGAAGAGACTGACCCTTTGCTTTTGTGCTCCCCCGCCACCCCCTGGAGACCCACAGGCCAAGGACCCGGCTCCCCAGAGCCCATCAACGGCGAGCTCTGTGGCCCGCCGCAGCCCGAACCCTCACCCTGGGCTCCCTACCTGCTGCTCGGTCCCGGGAGCCTAGGGGCGCTGCTGCACTGGGAGCGTGTCCTGGGGGGCCCTGGGGAAGAAGAAGGCACCCGTCAACCCTGGGCTTCTAGCAGGGCCCCGCCGCCAGCCCAGGGCCCTGGCTCCGGCCCACACCGTGCTCCAGGCAGCAGCTCCTCGTCTTCCTCTGATGAAGCGGGAGACCCCAATGAGGCCCCGAGCCCCGACACCCTTCTCGGTGCCCTGGCCCGCAAGCAGTTAAATCTGGGCCAACTCCTCGGAGACACAGAGACTTACCTCCAAGCTTTTCTGGCTGGGGCTACAGGCCCCCTCAATGGCGACCACCCAGGTGCTGGGAAGCCATCCTCACCAGATCCAGGACCCCCACAGGTGTCCAAGTCCAAAGGCCTCCCAAAGTCAGCTTGGGGTGCAAGTACCCCAGAGGCCACCAGGCTGGGCTTCGGTGCTACCTCAGAGGGCCAGGGGCCCCTCCCCTTCCTCAGCATGTTCGTGGGTGCAGGGGACGTCCCGCTGGGCTCCCGGCCTGGCCATCCCCACTCCTCATCTCAGGTGAAAAGCAAGCTTCAGCTGGGGCCCCCTTCCCCCGGGGACGCCCAGGGACCCCTAATGCCCTCTCCAGCCAGGGGTCTCAAGTTTCTCAAGCTGCCTCCAGCCTCAGAGAAGGTCCCCAGCCCAGGAGGCCCCCAACTCAGCCCCCAGCTTCCCCGGAGTTCTCGAATCCCTTGCCGCAACAGTGGCTCAGATGGTAGCCCCTCCCCGCTGCTGGCTCGAAGGGGTCTGGGTGGAGGAGAGCTGTCCCCAGACGGGGCACAGGGCCTGCCCAGCAGCCCTTTACCCTGCTCCGCAATGCCAGACTCCGCGCAGCTCAGACCCTCCCAGTCTGCTCTGTCTACCACACTGTCCCCGGGACCAGTAGTGTCTCCCTGCTTTGAAAACATCCTGGACCTTTCCCGGAGCACCTTTAGGGGTTCTTCCCCAGAGCCACCCCCATCCCCGCTGCAGGTGCCCACCTACCCACAACTGACTCTGGAGGTGCCCCAGGCCCCTGAGGTCCTCAGGAGCCCCGGGGCCCCCAGCCCTGGCCTCCCAGAATCCTGTCCCTACAACAGCCCCCAGGAGAAGAGCGTGGACAGGGCAGGTTCTGAGTCTCCCCACGCCAGCCGCAGGACCCCGGGTGTCTCATCCAAGAAGCCTGGCCAGGGATCAGGGCGACGACCTGGCGATCCTAGCCACACACCTCTGCGAGACAGATTGGCGGCACTTGGGAAACTGAAGACAGGCCCTGAAGGGCCTCTGGGTCCAGAAAAGAACGGAGTGCCAGCCCGGTCTAGCACTGAGAAGGCCAGGGCACTAGTGCGGTCAGGTGAGTGTCCTGGAGACATGCCTCCTGGCACCAGACCTCTCGAACAGCCAGAAGCTAAGGGTATCTTTCGGGGAGCAGTGGCCTTGGGCACAAGCAGCCTGAAGCAGCAGGAACCTGGCCTTACGGATCCTGGCGCCAGAGTCTACTCGTCCCACTCCATGGGAGCGCGAGTGGACCTGGAGCCCATATCACCGAGGAGCTGCCTCACCAAAGTGGAGCTGGCCAAGAGCCGGCTAGCAGGGGCTCTGTGTCCCCAGGTGCCCCGCACACCCGCAAAAGTGCCAACCTCAGCCCCTAGCCTGGGCAAACCCAAAAGCCCTCACAGCAGCCCGACAAAGCTACCCTCCAAGTCCCCCACCAAGGTGGTGCCCCGCCCTGTGGCACCCTTAAGCACCAAGGAGCCCCCCAAGCCTGACAAAGTGAAGGGTCCGCCTTGGGCAGATTGTGGCAGCGCAGTTGGCCAGCCTACGTCCCCAGGACCCGGCCCCACCGATCCAAGCCAGGGCTCGGAAGGACCAGTCCCACACTCGGCCATCGAGGAGAAGGTGATGAAGGGCATTGAGGAGAATGTGCTGCGCCTTCAAGGTCAGGAACGGGCTCCGGGCTCTGAAGCCAAGCACCGTAACACCAGCAGCATTGCCAGCTGGTTTGGCCTTAAAAAGAGCAAGCTGCCAGCCCTGAACCGCCGCACGGAGGCTACCAAAAACAAGGAAGGGGCTGGCGGGGGCTCCCCGCTCCGGAAAGAAGTCAAGACAGAAGCCCGGAAGCTGGAGGCCGAGAGCCTCAACATCTCCAAGCTCATGGCCAAGGCGGAAGACCTGCGCCGAGCCCTAGAGGAAGAGAAGGCGTATCTGAGCAGAGCCCGCCCACGGCCCGGGGGCCCAGCCACAGTGCCCAGCCCCGCTCTGGGGCAGGCACAAGGCCAGCTAGCCGGCATGTATCAGGGTGCGGACACCTTCATGCAGCAGCTACTGAACAGGTGAGGGTCTGGGAGCCGGAGTCAGTGCTCAGTGGGCCGGGGCCACCCTGGGAGTTTGAGCTTCCCAGAAGTCAAGGGGAATGCAGTGCCAGCCAGACCCCTGTGAGCCGGTGACCTGGCCAAGATGGAAGTTAGGACTCGGAAAACGGGGTTTACTCCCCGTTCTCCTCACGGACTGGTGTCAGCGAGACTGGCTCTCATTTGCTGCATACCCTTCCCAGATCCTTGCCCCTGCAGCCCCTCAGGTACCCGTATACTCTAAGAAAGCAAATGCTGGTTCCTAGCCAGTCTGCTGAGAGTCCATCTTGGAGAAGGGCAAGGAAGCTCCCCTTTGACTCCTGCCACTACAGAGTCGTGGTTTAGGGAAGGGGGCTGCTTACAGTGTTTACTCTGTCTAGGCCACCTGGGTAAAAAAAGGCTGAAGGACTCGGGCCCTGAGAAAGGCATTAATTTTGGGCCACCGTGTTCTCAGAAATCCCAGAGCAGCAGGCCAGGACTGTTGTACGTAGCCCTGAGTGTGAACTGGTCTGGCAGTGTGCTAGGCACAGTGACCCCGGGAAGAGTTGAGGTGGGCTCCTGGGTTCTTTGCTGCCCCTCCTGTCTCTCTGCTTGCCCCTCCACCCACCCTGCCTGTCGACAGATTCAGGACGTGTTGAAGAGAGCATTCGTGAGTCCCTCTCCCGGGGATGGGCAGCAGTGTGGGAGGCTTTGTGCCTGGCGTGTTAGTCTGGTTTGTATCACTAATTAAATGTGTTTCTGAGGCAAACTACACTTGGTCTCTTTAAAAACCATCAGTCACAGGGGTCTGTGCTGTCCCTCATGACCATGACTAATCCTAGTTGCTTCCTGAGAGGTTCTACCTCTGGAAGCATTTCCATCCTTTGGGTTTATTTGAGACAGGGTCTGAATATGTAGGCTAGCCTGGAATGCTCTGCATAGACCAGGCTGGCCTCAAATTCAGAGCCCCACCTGCCTCTGCCTGGTGCTGCCCATAGCATTTCCGTGCCGACGCCTCACTAGGAACGGTACATTACAACACCTACAGCCTTGACAGACAGTCCAGCTAAAGCTGGACCTTGGGCCTGCTAGGCACCAACTTCCCTGACATCCGTTGCGCTCTCGTCCTAGGGTGGATGGCAAGGAGCTGCCCCCCAAGAGCTGGCGGGAGCCCAAGCCTGAGTATGGGGACTTCCAGCCAGTGTCCACAGACCCCAAGAGCCCCTGGCCTGCCTGCGGGCCTCGGAATGGCCTGGTAGGCCCTCTTCAGGGCTGCGAAAAACCCGGGAAGGTAAGTTCTCTCTGCGCTGAGAGCCTGGCTCTAGCCTTCCTAGGGCACCCGGAAGCTGTTAGTCTACTGTGCCTGCCACTTGGCCTCCCATACCCCCAGAGGCGCTGCGGGGGCCTTGGGGAGACACTGGAATGGACACTGAGGTCTCCTGTACCCACACAGCCCAGCAGTGAGCCAGGCAGACGGGAAGAGATGCCCTCAGAGGACACCCTGTCGGAGCCAGTTTCCACCGCGCACTTCACAGGTCAGCAGGGTCCCCTTCTCGCCTCACTCCCTGTCACTGCTGCAGTGCCAGGTCCTGGGTGGCGTCTCAGCGCTCAGCCCTGACTGTGGGGGATGTGGATCTCAGTGGCGGCAAAGGAATGATTCTCCCCACCCCGAGGGGCACCTGTGCGGAGCTGAGGGGGCGTTGTAGGGGTGGGGTGAGTTCTGCAGGAGGAGACTTTTGGGAAACCCTGAGGGGGATGGCCTGGAAGAGGGAACAGCGGTTCTGAGCCTGAGCCCCATGCTCTGTGTACCCTCTCCTCCACAGCCTGCGGCTCCTTGACTCGAACCCTGGACAGTGGCATCGGGACCTTCCCACCCCCAGATCACAGCAGCGGCGGAACCCCCAGCAAGAATCTCCCCAAGACCAAGTCACTGCGTCTGGATCCCCCGCCAGGGGCACCCCCGGCTCGGCCTCCAGGCCTCACCAAAGTCCCTCGCCGCGCTCACACGCTAGAGCGGGAGGTGCCGGGCATAGAGGAGCTGCTGGTGAGTGGGCGACACCCCAGCATGCCAGCCTTTCCTGGGCTGGTCACTGCGCCTCCAGGCCACCGAAGCCATCAGACCTGTCCTGATGGTGAGTGTCCCAGCAAGCGGTAGGACGTCCCTCAGAGGATCCTTGGAGCTGGACAGACACGTCCACTTTCCCCTTCTTCCTGCACAGATCCCTGTGAAGACCCAGGCCCTCCCCCGCCTGTCCAGCTGGCCAAGAACTGGACCTTCCCCAACACCAGGACAGCTGGCAGCTCCAGTGACCCCTTCCTGTGCCCACCCCGACAACTGGAGGGACTGCCTAGGACCCCTATGGTAAGGCTACAGAAGGGAAAAGAAAGGCCTGGGTGCCCGGAGGGAGAGACTGGGAGATGGCTGTCTCTGTGAGGTGCATACAGCCGGCGCCTCCAGAGGAGGTGAGGATAAGCTCACCCACCCATCCCATTTTGGGAGAAGGCTTCCATTACTCCTCAGAACCCTGCCCTTGTGAACCCCCTCAGCAGTCCAGGTGGGTACCATTCCTCTCTGAGCAGTACCTCTCCCCTAGGCCCTGCCCCTGGACCGAAAACAGAGCCTGGATCCCAGCCGCACATCTACGCCTCAGGGCCCAGCGTTTGGAGGCAGTCGTACCCCCAGCACTTCGGACATGGGCGAGGAAGGCAGAGTGGCCAGTGGGGGCGCTCCCGGGCTGGAGACCTCCGAATCCCTAAGTGACTCCCTCTATGACTCACTGTCCTCCTGCGGGAGTCAGGGTTGAGGGACTGCACCCGCCACAGTTCCTCTGGAGCTAGGGACCCCAGACGGCCTGCTTCCGAGCTCCGAGCTCCGTGCTCCACGCCTTGGGGCCAGTGAGGCTTAATCTGAAGGGACCAAGGAGAAGGTGGATAAGAAGGCGACCGGGGTCCCTGGCCTATGCCACCACTGCTGTGGATGGGACAACCATGCTCAGCTCAGGGAGAGACCTCACCCCTAGTCCCTTGGCTCCCCCAGAGTAAGGCTCTGCTCCAAGGGACCGGGGCTCCAGGTGGCTTTGTCCTCGCTCCCACTTCAGGCCGAGCCATCCTGCGGTGCTGGGCTTCCTGCCCGCCAGCTGTACCACCTCTGCCCAGCCTGGCTGCAACCCTGCCCCAAAGCCCCCATGGGGCTGATTTTGGAAGCCCCAGGCTTACGGATTTTGGGGGTGAGGGGGACAAGTTGCCTTCTCTCTCCGCCCTGGTCCTCCCTGCTGTCTGAATGGTGCTGCCTCCTTTCCCCCGCGTCGTGGGGTCTGTCTGTCTTCATCTTTGTTTTTATATATATATATATATATATATAAAAAAGCGCCTGTCCCGGTTCCCAACCCCTGCGGTTAATTTATCTGTTGTTGAAAAGCAGCTGCCCTGCTTGCGGCCTCTGCTCCTGCGATATCCCTAATAAAACATGGCGGCCTCTCCCACCATGACTGTTGTTTGGTGACATCCCCCTCTATGCTGGCTTCTCTCTAACCCTTCAGGCGGACAGGCGGGTAGGCCCAGGGAACCGCGGGTGTTCTTAGGAGGCCGTGTGCCCTTCCCCTGGAGGAACCGGCAAGAGTCCCCTAGGAGATGACATGCAGGGACCTGCTTAGATCTGAGGCTGGGAGGATGTCCCTGACCGGGTGGAGCACAGGCCGGACGACCTCGGAGAGAAAGATGGGGAAGAGACCTGTGATCATGCACTCAAGCCCCTCCGTGCTCCAGGTCGGGGACAGGTCAGTTCAGAGCAGTCTGCTGGCTTTGGTGAAGACACGGAGCAGTCAGTGACTACCCAGGCCGAGGCGGGAGGAGCCTGATAGGGATGCCCTCACATGGCACACCCTGTGGTCTCTCTCCCCACTTCCTTGGGTCTTATAAACCATCTCTGTATGAATTGGGGAGCAC
Source organism: Tokudaia tokunoshimensis (assembly GCA_036184795.1). Classification (NCBI taxonomy): domain Eukaryota; kingdom Metazoa; phylum Chordata; class Mammalia; order Rodentia; family Muridae; genus Tokudaia; species Tokudaia tokunoshimensis. Next base: position 66,103,761 of record BTHU01000018.1, on the reverse strand, counting down.
TAGAAGCCAAGGATATTTATCACCAGAGCTGGCATTCCAAAAAGCTGTATCACTGCAAACCTTCATCTGTCAATTAGACTGTGCGAGACTGTCCCACATCTGCCGCCTTCTCTTAGCTGACGTCATCACTGGAGCCCTTAACTGACGTCATCATAGAAGAAATTAACAAGACCAGAACAGGGTCTGACAGTGCAGTTTTGTGTAAACTCACCAGCCTTCTTGTCCCTACCTCATCCTATGTGGGCTAAAGGAAGTCTGTGTCCTCCTGACTGGTTCCTTACCCTGTTATTGGCTTAAGCCTGATGCATTACATCATTTCCTGTTAGAACGGCTTTGGCCTTCTGATCCCATCCCTTCCTGGAGAGGAGTTTGGCATGGCTGGCTTGACTTTCATCTCCTTCCCTTCAAAGCTAAGACCAAGGGGTTCATCCATGTTCTCACCAGGATCTGCTCAGTATGCTAGGAACTTGAAAATACCAGGTGCCACCTCGGTCCCTGGGTCACTATGAGGTGACTGGAGAAATGTCCCAGGGCAGGATCGGCTGCACAAACCATAACGGACCCTGGAGGCAGCCCTGCCCACCGTTGGTTCTCCTGCCTGCACCCAGTCAGCTGCAGCCCACGTGACAATGTCCCCCCCACCCCCCACCCCCGACACAGGACTGGGTTCCGACTGGACGGATTTGGGGGAGGGAGCATGTGGGTGAGTTTATTGATGCTCCAGGGAACCCAGTTTCTTGGTGGTCGAGGGAAGCTTACCCGCAAGCCTCCTTGACCCTGGCTGGGGCAGAACACTTGGAGAACACTTTGTGTCTCCTTTTTGCAGCAGCTGCTTGTAAAGTTCTGTGACCTCACTCTCCTCAAGAACAATGGGGGAATGTTCATGTAAGACCTCAGCTGGGTTTCCCAAACACAGGAAGTTCAGACTGCCAGACAGCTGCCCTCTCCACCAAAAGGCGGGAAAGAGGCGGGCTCCACACTGGCACCTCTCCTTTGGCAGGAAGCCCCCATGCGCACACACACACACACACCAAAAAAAGAAAGAAAAAGAAAGGAAAAAAAAAGCCTCTCTAGACTGCAAGGGTTTTATTTTCTTTCCTTTTTTCTACTTCCCCCCTCCCCTTCTTTCCTACAAATAGTATGTTTTGTTTCCGTTTTTAAAAAAAAAAAGTTTAAAAAAAGAAAACATGCTCTGCAGCAAACTCTAGATCTCCACCCTTATTCTCTGAGGTAATTCAAGTGTATAAATAAATATCTTAAAGTCACAAGTTCATGGTAAGTACTTGTGGGGTTGTCTGTGATTTTAAGGTAGGGGACCAGATTTTTGAAAACGTTTTAATTATTAAAGACCTACAAATTTGGGCTGGTTCACAGCCATCTGTCCAGTTTCAGGGTACATTTCTTGCTGCGGGAACATGAACCCTAGTTTCAAATAGTTAGCACCTACATAAAAGTCAGGCTTGAAGGTGTGCGTCTGTGACCTCAGTACTCGGGGAGGGAGAGGAGATAGACTAAACCAGGTGGATACCAGGGCTTATTAAGGAGCCAGTCGGGTCACATGGTAAGTCATAGGTTCAATAATCGACTGTCTTAATAAGAAACAAGGCCCAGTGCGGTGGGTCACACTTTTAATCCCAGCACTTGGGAAGCAGAGACAGGTGGATCTCTGAGTTTGAGGACAGCCTGGTCTACAGAGTGAGTTCTAGGACAGTCAGACCTACACAGAGAAACTGTTTAAAAGAAACCAAAAAAGAAAAAAAAAGTCTTTTGGAAGCCAGGTATGAGGTGTCAACACCTGTGACCTCAGTACCTGGGAGAGAGGGGCCTTCCTGAACTACAGAATGTAGCCTCAGCTACAGAAGACCCTGTTTCAAAAACAGTCAGACCCCTGTGGCTCAGGGGTAAAGGCCCTTGCCACCAAGCCTGACCACCTGAGTTCACTTCCCCAGACTTCTGTGGAAGCAGAGAACAGACTCCTATCAGTTGTCCTCTGACTTCTCTGTGCTACATACTTGCTCACACAGAAATATAGTTAATAAAAATAAAATATATAAGTATATATGTTTTATAAAACTATATGGGGGCTGGAGAGATGGATGGCTCAGTGGTTAAGAGCACTGAGTGCTCTTCCAGAGGTCCTGAGTTCAATTCCCAGTGATCACATGGTGGCTCACAACCATCTGTAATTGGATCCAATGCCTTCTTCTGGTCTGAAGACAGCAACAGTGTACTCATATACATTAAATAAATACATAAATAAATAAGAAATATACATTTATAAGAAATATAGGTAAATATGTGTTTAAAAACTAGGCGGTTGTGGTCTACACCTTTAATCCCAGCACCTAGGATGCAGAAACAGGCCAATCTCTTGAGTTCAAAGCCAGCCTGGTCTACAAGGCAAGTTCCAGAACAGTCAGGGCTACACGATGAGACCCGGTCTCAAAAGAGAAAAGAAAGAAATGTGCTCTTAGTGTTTTTAAGACTTTAGTGTGGACGCTTACTAGTTTCTGAGACACCGTCCTGCTCTGTAGCTCGGGCCTGACTCAGACTTGCAATCCTCCTGCTTCTGCCTTACCAGCGTGAGGCTCACAGGTGTGTATCACTAACAAGTTGTGTTTCAGAAGGGATGGTTTGTATGAATGTTTCCAGTGTGATACCATCTTGTTACTCTGCCACGTCAAATGCTATGGTGCTTTTTTCCTACAAGGACACTTTGGTAATATCCCATCAAACCCAGAAGTTAACACTGAACAGAACTCCCCCAGGCCTGGCTCCAGGGCACACACCTGTTGCCCTAGCCAGGCAGGAGGCTAAAGCCAGAAGATCCCTTGGGCCTTGGAGTCTGAAGCCAACCTAAGCAACAAAGCTAGACCAGTGTAGACAGCCAGCCATCAAGGCGGCAGCTCGTGAGCAAAGGCAATAGCCACCAAGCCTGGTGACCTGAGTTCAGTCCCTGGAACCCACACGGTAGCAGGAGACCCACTCCTGCAAATTATCTCTGGCTTCTATGCTAATTAGTGTCATCATAAAATATCTTTTCCTAATTTTTATTGATTCTTTGTGAATGCCACATCATGCACCTCAGTTTCACTCATGTCCCAGTCCTTCCACATCCACCGTCCACCCTTGTAACCTCTCCCCAAAAGAAAAAAAAAAGAATAAAAAAAAAAATCAGGCTGGAGAGATGGCTCAGAGGTTGAGAGCACCGACTGCTCCTCCAGAGGTCCTGAGTTCGAGTCCCAGCAACCACATGGTGGCTCGCGACCATCTGTAACGGGATCCGATGCTCTCTCTTCTGAAGAGAGCAACAGTGTGTTCATATACATATAATAAATCTTTTTAAAAAAGAACATAAGAAATTCAAGGAAGTAGATGAGTGGGAAGGGATGCCTAGTGGGTGGTGCAGACCAGGGACTTGAGACCCAGTGCTCAGGGAGTTTAGAGAACAGCGTCTTATGAGGAATGAGGTAGGAACCTGACAAGGGCACCCGGCATGAAGGAGGGAAAGCCTCGAGACAGCAGAGCGGGTGGCCACAGGATACAAGCCCGCTTCAGAGAAGAGGTTAGTCACTGAGAGTCAAGATGCTAAAGGGCCCGAGCGCGACCCAAGCGCTAGGCAGCAGCAGCTCAGGAAGGTTTGGAGTCGAGGAAGGTGCGGACTAACGTGTGGGCCATGCGAGCCGTCACAAGTCACGACCCGGGCAGCCATGTTTACAGTTTGCCCAGCGGACACTTTAAGCCTTTGATTTCATACCTTGTGGGTAGGAGATGTGGAGGGGCCACCGAAGATGGAGTTTTGGGGATACTTCCATACTTTCTTCACGGGGCTGGAGCCAGTGGAGGACGGTTGCTAGGCGTCTCTGACACCAGGCTTTGGGGAAAACAAGGTTTTTGTGAGAATGTATAGCAGGTGCACACACTGGTTTCAGGTCTAGAAAAGGATTGTGGGCTTGATCCGAGGGAAGCATTGCTGATGAGGGAACCGGGGTGGTGAGTGGAGGTGGCTTCAGAGATCTTACACAAGAGCCCTCACCTTTTACAATACGCCAGCACTACCTCAGTCGTGTGTGTGTGTGTGTGTGTGTGTGTGTGTGTGTGTGTGTGCGCGCGCGCGTGTGTGTGTTTATACTCAGCTAATCCATCGTGTGGGTGATCCTGTTACCCGGGTTTGATAGACCAGGGAGAGCTGGATCATTTAAAAGGTTAAAAGCCTGTGTACAGAAGAACTGTGATTCAAGCCCAGACATGCTGACTCCAGAGCTCAAAATGACGACATCAGATAACACTTGGAGGACTGAGGCGAGAGGATGGAGAGTTCCAAGTCAGCCTGGACTACAAAGCCAGAGCAAGACCCCACCCCACCCCACCCCACCCTACCCCACCCGCCTCCAGGGCTGGAGAGATGGTTCGGTAATGCAGACTGAAGGAGGCTCTTCCAGGAGACCCAAGTTTGGTACACATGCTGGATGGCTCACAATCACGTGTAACACACACACACACACACACACACACACGTGCGTGCATTGGGTAGTCACTCAGGGGTAGAACATTTGCTTAGCAACAATGCCCTGAGTTTGAAAAATGAAGAACGAGAGGAAAGAAGAAAGCTTGGGCTGGGCTCCCGCAGCAAGCAAATCGCGGGTGAGGAGAGACTGGGTGGTGAGCCAGAAAGATGAGGTGTGTCGTTAGCGGTGGAGCCTTGCCCATATCATGCCAATGAAATGAGGCAGCGGTAGGTAAGAGTTGTCAAAAGAAGCCCGGGGGGGGGGGTGTCTCGAAGTGATGTGTTGAGGAGGAGCAACTGTGTGGGCTGAGAGAAGGCAGCTAGGGTCTTAGGGTGGAAGAGCCATCAAGAAATTAAATTTATCTTTGTTTGGTAGGTTGGTTTGGATTTGTTTGGTTTGGTTTGGTTTGATACAGGGTCTCTATGTAGCCGTGGATGGCCATGACAATCTTCCTGTCCCTATTGTGGCCTCTCCAGGCCTGAAGGTATTGGGCCACCATATCAAGCCTTCCATTCTTTAAGCAAAATAAAAAAATTCCTTTCTCTTCAATTGAGAAAATGTTGCCAGTAGATGGCGCAAGGGAGGCAGCTTCACGGTTCGCCGGGATGCACTGCCCCCGTGTGGCTATAAGGAGAAATACAGGGTGTCCTCCACCTCTTGACCGCTTCGGTAAACTTCGGATGAAGCCAGAGAGTACGAATACCCTGTCCATCTCACACGACTGACGAACTATCCCTGCCAGTTCCCCCCACCAGCCTTGCATCACAGGAGACACATTTCCTACCGCCAGTCTCAATATAGACGGGCTGTCGAGGCGGCTGAACTACTCTGAGCATCTGCGGGTGACCTGCCCATATCTGTCCCTTCATCCCTGTTGAGTCTGCAACAGACGTTCACAGGGCACCCAAGGTGGGAAGCACCGGGCAGCCTGCAGGTGGACAACGAACATGAGCGGCGTTGCAGACCAGCGGGGGGTTGGGGTGGGGCTCAGAGTGGTGAGATTCTGTCCTCTGCTTTCCCCTCCCAAGTGACCTCACATCCTCAGCTTTCTGGAAACCATGCGACATAAATGGCTCCGGGCGCGTCTGAGTTGTGGCGTAAGGCTTGGTTAATTCCCACACCGAGGATGTACAGCTTGTTTATTCAGTCAACGATGGAAGAGTAACTGAATTGTTCCCAGTTTTAGGCTATGAGGAGCTAAGACTGGAGCTGCACTCACTAAAATTCACAAAGCCAGACCTGGGTTCAGTTTCCAACCCTGCGTGAACGGAGATGAGGTGGCAAGTGCCTGTAATTCCAGAACTGGCCAGAAGGAGGCAGGAAGAGCAGAAGTTCAAAGTCATCCTTAGCTACGCGTAGTGAGTTTGAGGCTAGCCTGGTCTATAAATCAAAACAAGGAGCTGGAGGGGCTGGAGCGATGGCTCAGCGGTCAAGAGCACTGACTGCTCTTCCAGAGGTCCTGAGTTCAAATCCCAGCAACCACACAGTGGCTCACAACCATCCATAATGAGATCTGACGCCCTCTTCTGGTGTGTCTGACGACAGCTACAGTGTACTTACATATAATAAATTAAAAAAAAAGATGACACTAGCTACTGTTACTATCACCTGTCTGCTTTCTTTTTTCTTTTAAACAAGATTTATTTATTTATGTATATGAGTACACTGTACGCTGTCTTTAGACACACCAGAAGAGGGCGTCTGATCTCATTAACGATGGTTGTGAGCCACCATGTGGTTGCTGGGAATTGAACTCAGGACCTCCGGAAGAACAGTCAGTGCTCTCAACCACTGAGCCATCTCTCCAGCCCTACCCGTTTGTTTTCAGATTAAGGATATATTAATACAATAATTCTTTCATCCCTCAGTGGGGAGGGAAATACTTGCCCACGTCCCCAGAAATAAAGTTAAATAATAGAAAAGGAAGCGCCGTTTCCCTTCCTAAGTATTTAGAGTGGCCGGTTGCTGGGATCCTCCAAAGGTGGTCAGTAATTTAAGAATATAGTGAAATGGGGCTGTGAAACGGCTCAGCCTGGGAAGCGCCTGCTCCCCAGCCTGATGCAGGAATGGAGGGGATGCACACATTGACTCCTTATAGCTGGTCCTCTTACCCCGATACTTGTCACACTTGTGCCATGGCTAGTGTTGGTCACCTGAGCTACTCCAAACCTACTGTTTTTTTTTTTTGGTTTTTCGAGACAGGGTTTCTCTGTGTAGCCTTGGCTGTCCTGGAACTCACTCTGTAGACCAGGCTGGCCTCGAACTCAGAAATCCTCCTGCCTCTGCCTCCCAAGTGCTGGGATTAAAGGCGTGCGCCACCACCGCCCGGCTCCTACTGTTATTTTTAAATTGACATACCAAACACACGACAGACATACCAAATGCATGCACACACACACACACACATGCACACACACACACGCACACACACACACACACACACACACACACACCATGGTGTGGCTGAGGATGTAGTCCTATTGGTAGAGAGCTCCAGGTTCAAACTGCAGCACCAATAAAACTGGATGTCAGGATGGCAAATGCTTGGGAGGTGTCGGAAGTTCAAGGCCACCCTAGGCTATTTAGCAAGTTAGAGCGAGTGAATCGAGGTCCAGTGTTTCCAGTGTCCTCTAGGGACATCCATTGACACCAGGTATGTTTATGGTGCACACACATTCATACACACAGGCAAAATATTCATATGTATAAACTAAATGTAAAATGAAGTAAAATAAAAATAAGCAGAACGTCATCCCATTGTGAGGACAGAGTGGGAATGAGGTTTTCCTGTCTCAAAAACCCAAAACGAATGAATATAAACAAAAAAACCTTTTTTTTTTTCGAGACAGGGTTTCTCTTTGTATCCCTGGCTGTCCTGGAATTCACTCTGTAGGCCAGGCTGGTCTCGAACTCAGAAATCCACCTGCCTCTGCCTCCCAGGTGCTGGGATTAAAGGCGTGCGCCACCACCGCCCGGCAACAATTTTCTTTTTAGTTGTTTGCACCAGTTGTCTTTGATAGAGTTCCCTATGTAGCCTAAATTGGCCCCTAACTCTCCTAGGTGTGTGTGTGCGTGTGTGTGTGTGTGTGTGTGTGTGTGTGTGTGTGTGTGTGTGTGTGTGTGTGTTGGGGGGTTGGGGGAACGGGGGTCTGCTGAGCTTGCTTCGGATGGATCATCCCAGGCTCATTTCCTGCATCTCTTGTCAGACTTCTCAGGTCTAATTCACTCCAGTCGGAAAACAGGGAGTCCGGGAAACGCCGCCTTTAGCCTGCTAGTCTCTAGTGCTCAGGGTGGAAATTCAAGCCCAGCCTTTGTCTGGCTTTTGGATCCCTCAGTTGCCTGCAGGAAAGTACTCCTTAGTGCCTCCCACTGGAGTCCTTGGTGAGCGATGGCCTACTTACTAATTATAACCCTAATTCCCTTTTCCAGCCGTTCTACACCCTGCAAAACCCGGGTTTTCCAATGCCGAGGCGAGTCATGTATGCGCATGCGCCTTGCTTCACGCCATTTCCTTAGCTGCAGCCCCCGCTCGAATGCCTTCCTTATCTCTTCACTGTCTCTCACATTGACTCAACCTTCAGGATTCAGGCTTAACTCATCTCCCAAGAGCATCCCAGACCCAGCAGGACTGTGTCCCACTGCTATCTCAACCCCACAGTGTGTATGCGTGTGTCCGTCCGTCCGTCCGTCCGGGGATTCCATGTCTGCCTCCCAGGTGCTGCCCACGCCAATTCTACTTTTCCAAGAGTTCTGAGGGCCTGAATTGCAGCCAGCTTGCATTGCAAGCAGATACACCGAGCCTCCTAAACATGCAATATTTACATGCAGCTCTCCTGTGCTACTGGACAATGACTGCCCAATTGGGAACCATCTTAGCGGATCTCCACAGTGGGAGGATAGACATCCCTAGTCCACTGTCTTAGAATCCTTTTTCCAGTGCAGGAGTCCATCGCTGCAGCATGTCGTCTCCCATTTAGTGTCCTCAGATGAATGCGGCAGGGGGAAGATGGAGAGGGTGTTTACTCTTGCAGCTCGTACTGGTTACAGAGATTTGGGGTGAAGAGATTTTGCTGAAATTAATGTAATTTTCCCTCTCATTCAAAGGGCAACATTAATCCCAGGGCAGAGAGGCTGATGGTCCTCAGCACTGCCCGCACACACTAAGACCAGGGACCCTGGCAGGCATCAGTGTGTCACCTGGCGTGCCACTGGAAGTCACTGGCCGCATGTAGTAAATGCACCTGCCTCCCCTGGTTAAGGAGACAATGAAGCCGGGTGGTGAGCTGCGCGCTGGGTAAAGGAGACCCACAGAAATGTGGGGAGCCTGCTCCAGTCATCCTGGCCGCCATGCTCGTGCTGGAGTCACCCCAGCAACCTTACAAGGGTTAAAACGAAGGAAACGGTGTTTAAAGACAGAACTGCCTCACAGGTGCAGCTACAAGCCACTTTGGAGAGCCTGACATTTGCGATGGGCTGGAGAGATGATTCGGCAGCAGAGGCCCCAAGTTCAGTTCCCAGCATCCACACCAAGCAGTTAAAACTGCTCCAGGGACGTAAGTTCTGAGAGGGACTCTCTAACGGCATCGTTTTTCTGAAGTCACTGGAACTCTGTGCCTTCCTCCCACACAAGGATAAATATGCCTTTCCTCCGTTGAGAAAAGTGGCTGTCTTCAGCTGGGATAGAATGGGGTGGTTTGAACATTTGTACACTTGACCCTTTGTTGGTGGAGCTGTTGGGAGATGTGACCATGTTGGAGAGGCCTGTTATGGAGGTAGGCTTTGAGTTATGGACTCTCACCATTTTCAGTAACCGTACTCTCCCTCCTCCATGGTGCCCTGGTCACGGTGTTTTTACCGCAGCACAAAAGTAACGCAGATGGTGATCCGTGGGTCCAACTAGGTCACTATTAACAAGATCCTACAATCCACACTACACAGAACCACGGTTGTGTGTCAGCTCAATGGGGTGAGCAGAGCAGACTGAAGCCATCTCACAAGCGCACTTGCACGATTTTCACTCACTGGTGCTCCTGGGGAGGAGCCCAGCCACCGGAAGTGGACACGAGTCCTTGCAGGGTGAGCGAGCTGCACCCCCAGTCCAGAAGCTGTGCACAGCTCAACTGTAGCAGCCGCCACCACAGACAACCCCGGCCAAGGCCGGGCTGAGGAGGGCTCTGGGGGACGCCTGGGCTGGACAGAGAAAATCTCGACGACATTCGTGGTATGCTGGGACTCAAGAGTGGGAGTGTGAGAGAACACACTGGGTCCAGTCAGCTCCCAGCTCCCACTGGCAACAAGAAGTGTGTCACCCCTAATCCAGCCTGCCCCTGACTTAACACACCGAGACACCAGGAAAGGTTAAGGAATTTTCTTTATTTTTTACAAATTAAGACTATGTAGATATATTTTCTTAATCAAAAACACGGTTGTCTTCACAGTATGAGTTAGAGAACGCAGAATGAGCTGGAACAAAGAACTGGGACAGAGTGGAGATGGAGAGGACACCTGTGTTAAAAGCCTGTGAGGCATCTTATTTAAAAGTAGTTTTATATCTTTATCATTCTTGGCACTGTTTCTAAAGAAAATCTCCTTTTTCCCAAGCAGAAGAGCACAAGAGATGGAGTCTGGCTTCCAGAGGTGGAACTCGGTCAGGCCTGAGGCCTCGAGCGCTGTGCTCCGGGGAGCCGCTGCCGCCCGCCCTCATTGCACTCTGGGTGCCCCGTCCAGAGCGGTCTCCTGGACAGCGACCAGGAGCCACTGTGTCAACTACACTGGCTGTGCGCAAAGAGCGAAAACCGCCATCCTGCTGTCACGGCCACGGCCACGGCCACTCCAGGTGCCACCTTCCTGTGCAGACTGTGGTGGCCACTTGTCAACAGGCCTCCGCCCAAAAGACCAAAAACTTCTGGAAACAGGTGAATAAACCCAAGTAACTAAAGTGCATCTGTTAGCGACTGTTACCATCCGCCTCACAGCTCTGTCCCGACTCTCCCAGATCGTGTCCAGGAAGGCAGACAAAATGCACCCAGGAGCTTCTCATGAGCCCCACCTCACAGACCCCGCACGGTCACCGGACACTGCAGCCCTTACCTAAGCTTGTCTGGCAGGACTCAGCCAGTCTCCTTTCCTATTCTCCCCCAAGGCTTAACCACAGCCACCCAGTGGGGACCAATCAGTAACAAAGGTTGATAATTTTAAAAACCAACAAAGAAAAATACACTAGGACCCTTGGAATTGTTGTCCCCGCCATGCCACACGCACACACACTGGGCCCACTTCCTGTTCCTTCCTTGTACTCAAGCCTTCCCACCCAACAGATGGAAAGCAGGTAGGTTCCCTGAGGGCGGCTCGGGCGTGGGAAAGAGCACTCAGAAATCCACATCCCTTCACCATGGCAAGGCGGGGAAAGGCGTGCGCCAGACGGAATTAGGCAGCGGAGGAAGGAAGCTCCCACCAGAGTCCATTCTGTGGCGGGCCTGGCAGCGCGGGACAGGTTAGCTCCTTCCCAAGGCAAACACGCTGCCCAGTCTCCCTGGAACTGTGAGAACAGAGCCACAGGGCCAAAGAGGGTCCAGTCGGCAGCGCAGGGCGGGGTCCGTCTGCAGAGGCTTGGCAGGGCAGGGCGTGGACTTCTGCTCTCACGTCTCCTTTGGGTGCACTGGCTGCCTGAGCAGGGCAAGCGCCTGAGGCGGGCCTGACAGAAGAGGGAGGGGAAGAACCCCAGGGTACGAAGCCAAACTCCAAACTATATTCACTAATTAGTTTTTTGATCAAAAAATTCAAAATAGAGAAAACCACAAAGTACAAAAGCTTTCCTGATGCTTTTCATTATCATAGAACACGACACCTGTGATGTGTGCAAAGAAATGGGGCGGAGGGAGAAGGCGGGCTGGGAAGGCTGGCGGCCGGCTCACTTCTTTTCTTTCTTCTTGTCCTACAATGAAGAAAATCACCTAATTAGTTCTCCCCCGACGTCCAAGCCCATGAGTGTGCGCTGCCAAGGGTGTGGAGGAGCGTGGACAGCGGGCGGAGATACGGCGCGCGCAGCATGAACGAGCCCTTCCAACCCTAGGCGTGGCCAAGACAGGACAGCAAGTCCAGCCCAGCTGTGGCCCAGCCCACGCAGAACCAGCAAGCCGTCACCTCCACGGCACCGCACTCACTGTGTGGTGTTCCTACATCAGGTTTATAAACGAAAGCTCACAGGTTCCTCTACTGTTGGACTATTAAACTAGTTTGGGGGGAAAGAATTAAGATCAACAAAATAAGATTAAGAAATAGGAGGGGGCCGGAGAACTAAGCGCCGGTTAAGAGCACTGGCTGCGCGGGCAGACCTGGGTTCGATGCCATGCCGGCACCCACACTGCGGCTGGCAATTGTAACTCCAGTTCCAGGGAATCCAGTGCACGCAGTCTACATGCACACATGCAGGCACTCAGACATGTTCATTAAAAAAAGCCTTTAAAAACACAGGGCAGTGGTGCGCACCTTTAAATCCCAGCACTTGGGAGGCAGAGGCAGGCAGATCTCAGAGTTTGAGACCAGCCTGGTCTACAGAGTGAATTCCAAGTCAGCCAGGGCTACACAGAGAAACCCTGTCTCCAAAAACAAATTGAAATAAATTAATGGATAAACAGATCCACTTCTGACATTCACTAAATAATGGCAGTTACTACACGTCCTCTGTAACACCCTTCTCTGAGTCCTGACAATCTTTGTAACCTTCAATTCCTCATAAGGTACTACACAGACACCAAAGCTGTCTGCCATTTGAAACTCCCCTCGGGGATCAGGTAAGATTTAAGAAAGTCTTTTCTCCATTAGCTCAGACCTCAGCGGGAGGGACTTGCCTCCCACAGACTTCTGTTCTACACTGTGTACAGTCCACGGTCCAAGATCTCCCATGTGGCAGGAGCTCCTCTGTCCTACGTAAACTGCAGGCTGCATGCACAGAGGCTGAGCAGGAGCCCCGCTCTCCCACAGGCTGTCTCACCTTCTCATTGAAGGCCAGGATTAGCATGAGCTTCCTGAAGAGTGTAACGAAATCCAGGAAGAGGTCAACACAGTGCCTGAAAGACAAGGACCGTTCCATTTTCCACTTCCCGCTCTCCTCCAGCAGGAAACCCAGGGAGCCCCCAACCTGGGGTCCAACACCCCACCCACCGAGAAACAGTTGGGAATCCTTTTCAACTCAATAAATCCACAAGGCATCAGGAGACACGCTCTGAACAGAGACCAGGTCTGCCTGAACTATCCACTCACTACCAACACCTAGTGATGAGGCCGAAGGGAGCCCCACTTGACAAACTAGGCGCGCCCGCCCTCTCAGCACCGGGACAGCAGACACTCCCGCTGCCTGGCTGCTTGAGGTCAGGCCCTGCTTGTCCGGAGAATGCCTGCCGAGCACCATCAGGCCCTGCCTCTCATCCCCAGGCTTGCATAAACTGCTGGTGCCTTTAATCCCAGCACTCAGGAAGCAGAGGATCAGAAGTTCAAGGTCACCCTCAGCTACAGGGAGTTCACACATATGTACAGTTATGGGATGGAGAGACGTGTCCCGAGCTGTGCTCGCCAGGCAGAGCGGGTCTGTCTCACACTTACCAGATGTAATCCTTATCTCCGTTCTCAGCCTTCTCAATAATGAGCTGAGTGTCAAAGAGCACAAAGCCGCACATGACCAGCAGCCCCAGGTACAGGTGTGCCTGGCAAGAGCAGGAGAGGAAGTGACGTGTGGCCGGGGGCCGTGGGAAAAACAACCAACTCGCCAATGCATCACACACTACCCAGAAGTCCGTGTTACTTACTTCCCAAAACAATGCTGCTCTCCCACCTTGGGGTCACTAAAATGAACTGAGTAAAGCCTGTTCTCCTGAGCTGCTAACCACATGTCTTCCTCTGAGGCAGAGGCTATGTTCCATAAAGGCTCTGAAGGGCACTGCCCAAAGAAAGTGAGTGTTCTAGAAGGTTCACCTCTTTTGATTTAGAGTTAGGTAAGAAAAGGGCACAAGGGCTGGAGAGATGGCTCAGCAGTTAAGAGCACTGACTGCTCTTCCAGAGGTCCTGAGTTCAATTCCCAGCAACCACACGGTGGCTCACAACCATCTGACATGAGATCTGATGCCCTCTTCCGGTGTGTCTGAAGACAGCAACAGTGTACTTACATATAATAATACATCTTTTTTTAAAAAAAGTGCACGAGGCAAATAGCTGTTGGAAAGCTTTCTATAAAATCTCACCTGGAACAGCCAAATGGATCCAAAGAAAAGGTTCCCCAGAGAGGACAGGAACATGAGGCTCATGGCTGACATCAAGACACCTGTAAGACATGGCAAGAGCTATCATGAGAAAAGCCGAAGCAGGGCACAGACAATCACGTCGAGACCATTTCTAACCTCCCCCCAATCGAAGGCTTTTAATTCTACCCGCGTCCCCAAAGACCCGGGAAGAAAGCACGGCCTAGTGACCGCATGGCTAGAGCGGAGCCCAGCCTGTCTCCGGTTCATACCTCCCAAGAACAGGTAGCTCCGGCGCCTGGCGTAGAGGGCGCTCAGGCTGAAGCAGGTGAAGATCATGGCCGTGCCCATGAAGGCCGTGGGGAGGATGCTGTGGAGGACAAGGCCGTGAGTCAGAGTCAGTCACGTGGTCTGCATTTAGAAGGCACATCACAGAGGCGGACAGATGGACGGACAATGCAGTTACCTGGGGTTGACGGCGATGCACAGCTCCAGAGCAGGTCCCAGGCCAACTCCTAGAAGCAAAGCCCAGAACACAAATGCCATCAGTCCAGAGGAGGCCCCACAGCCACGGGCTGGTCCCAGGCATTCACGCTCCTTACAGAACAAGCCCAGGAGACAACTCTCTACTCCACCCTCCCTTCCTCCTCTCAAGAGAATGCGTAACTAAACTAACGGATACATCTGTCCTCTGAGCTCAAAGTCATGGATGTCGTCAGGAAGACTAGAAATTAGAAATGAAAAGACAGAAATGCCAAATGTATCTCTGAGACTGTAGTGTGGGCCAGACCAGAACAGACAACAGGAAAAAAGCAGGCGGGGCCTGGCAGCCAGCAACCTCGAACCTCACAGCCCTGCAGGACCAGCCCCTGGGTAGGAAAGGACAACCAGGCCAGCTGCTCTCCTGTGCCACATGGCCACAGGAAAGCAACTTGTTCCAGCCCAACACTTCTGTGCTGGCTGCTGCTTCTGATAATCTTACCCCTAACACCTTTAAGACTAAAGTTCCCTGAGCACCGAGTCTTAACACCATACAGATTAGACTATCACTGAGAACCTGGTACGAATCAGCATGCTGCCTTTCAAAGTACTTTACTATGTAGCTCCAGACTTGTTTCTTCCTTTAATGAGAATTTTAAAAGAGATGCCCTTTTTTTTTTCTAAGACAGGGTTTCCGTCCTGAAACCAGGCTGGCCTCTAATTCACAGAGATCTGCCTGCATGTGCCACCACACCCAGCAAGAGATAAACTTTTGCCTGGATTCTCTCTTAGTTCTTGTCTACCATTTAAAAAATCATGAACCTCCTTCATTTAAGCCACATTTTTTTTAATATATAAAAATAAGTCACAGTTTTTTTGGTTTTTTTGGCTTTTCGAGACAGGGTTTCTCTGTGTAGCCCTGGCTGTCCTGGAACTCGCTCTGTAGACCAGGCTGGCCTCGAACTCAGGAATCCACCTGCCTCTGCCTCCCAAGTGCTGGGATTAAAGGCGTGCGCCACCACTGCCCGGCTAAGTCACAGTTGTGACTACAAAGTACTAGCTAGAAGGTGCTTAACTATACATGCAAGACAGGCCCGCATCAAACAGAGAGAACAGCACAAAGCAAAACCACCAACCCACAACCTCCAATACAAGTCTGGTGAGCCCAGAGCCGGGAGGGAGACGGCACGGCGATGTCCTGGAGTTAGGGGGACTCCAGAGCTGCTGTGAGAGACTCGCGCAGAGACAGAAGGACACGTGCCGGCCGCTGGGTGAGTCAGTTAACATCAGCACCTTCTCCTGCCCCGAGACCACCTGCTCACATACCTGTAAGGAAGGCGAAGCCAGCGAGAAGCCCCAGCCGTTTCTGCTCCGTCTCATGGCTGTGAGGTGTCGCCATTAGCCAAATCATCAAGGCCAAAGAGCCCAGGGCAGAGAGGAGGCCAGCCTGTGGGAGCCAGCCAGACACGCGGAGTTGAGAGACTCACCTTATATGTTTAAATACTCATCTGACATTTCTAACATCTGCTTCTCCACCTAGCGGCAGAGGAAAAGGTAGTATGTTCTCAGAGCAAATGCGGGCGGGGACACCAGAAGCCTTGAAGGCGAGGGCCAGGAGCACAGCTGACCCCAAACCGAGGAGTGCTGGACAGACACGCATCTGTCACAAGCAGAAATGACCCCTTTGTCCACTTAAAGGAGAAGGGGAAACACAAAGCATCACCTCCTGGGCTGAGCTGTTTGATCCCGGGGCTCGGCAGTTAATAAACTGCACCGTGGCCACACAGGGCCGTGTGCACATGCGCACATCCTCATGGCTCACGGGAAGCAGGCGGTGGGGTGGGGAAGGGTGGGGTGGGGTGCTCCTGGGGTCTTGCGGCCTCTGCTCCGCAGTGGTGGCATCACAGGTACACACACTGCTGTCTGCCTTCTAGGTTTAAAAACCACTCAGCTACTTTTGATTTTCCTACAGTAAACATTAGTTTTGTTGACAAAAATAATTTTTTTTTTTTAAAAGGAAACCCTGACCGGGCAGTGGTGGCGCACGCCTTTAATCCTAGCACTTGGGAGGCAGAGGCAGGCGGATTTCTGAGTTTGAGGCCAGCCTGGTCTACAGAGTGAGTTCCAGGACAGCCAGGGCTACACAGAGAAACCGTCTTGAAAAAAAAAAAAAAACAAAAAGAAAAAAAACAACAAAAAAATACAAACCAAAGCAACAACAACAACCCCCCCCCAAACTTAAAGGAACCCCTGCCCACAGGTATTAAGCCTCACTGAGATGATCAGCGGCCCTAAAGGTCCCGCCCTTAGAGGTGCAGCTCCATTCTCACTGCCGAGCAGTTCTAAGTCCAAGTGGACTGAATGAGGAACTGAGCGCTCCGGGAAACAGAGGCTTCCGCAATCCTCTGATCACATGGTTACAAAATGATTAATGCACAGCCTCGCTGTGTGTGTTTCCTCCTAAGGACACTTATTTGCCACATACCGTTGACTCCCAGAGCTGATTTAAGCAAACGTTGCTTCCCCCCGAAGCAAATCAAACGTCAGACCAGACAGCACTTCAGCACCATGTTGTTTTTGGCAAAATCAGCAACAAAAACATAAAACAGGGCAGTGTACACCTTTAATTGCAACATTTGGGAGGCAGAAGCAGGCAGAACTTCCAGCTAGACTACGTACGAGGCAGCTATCTAAGCGTATACACCAGGCTGGTGTAAGCATAGAAGAACAAAGGGGGCGCTAGGCCAGAAAAAGGAGCACATGGGTAAGGCGTGTTCCGGGCCGCCGTGTTCTAGGCCGCCACTGGGCCTGCTACTTTACATGTGTGCAAACTGAGCACTTGACTTCTCAATACAAAGTCTGTTTGACAATGGACTGCATTTTACATTGCTTCAAACAGCACACAACCAGAAAACAAACTGACCTAGAACTTGCTTTGAAGTCAAGGATCAAAGGTTCCTAGAGCAATGTTTCATATAATCCTTGTCAGGAGACGCCTGAGCAAAAGGACAGTCCGTGACAATGGCTGACGCCAATGTAAGTGCACCCTGTGCCTATGCTGAAACAGGCACTCTAGAGCCTGGCTGTTAGGAACTTCAAACTCCTTGGCTATTCTTTAAAAATAAAAAATGTGCCTCCTACTTCTCCCAGGCAAACCCAAACTCTCCTCGGTAAGACAGTGAGTCGTTGAAGGTGTCCCCAGGCATGAAAATAATTAAATGGGTCAAATTCTGTACAAGTCCCCATCTTGTCTCTTCTGACAACTAACTGTACAACTGGTTCCAAGTGTGTCAGTCACTGAGGCAACAAAAGAGAAGGTGGGGCAGCACCACGCCAAGGAGTGCCAGCACCTAGTTCAAGCTGGGGATGGGGTCATGCGCGTCAGCCGACATCAGCCATATACTTCAGGACCCAGTGCCCAGTGGGGAGACTGCTGTGTTCAGCGAGTGTCTAGAGGGAGACGGTTACCAATAAACTCAAAAGGTTTAATAATGTCCTCAACTACTGGCTGGCTGAGTTCTGAAATCAAACTACTGATACAGACGTTAAAGAGGGGCACAGGAATAGGACCCTCTTAGACTATTAGAGTCTGTGCTGTTGTACCCAGAGAAAAAACTGAATGAATGAGTGAATGAAAGAAAGAGAGAGACTTACCTGGATGAAGCGTGTGACCACATGGACATAGGCTCCTGCCGCCGCCACAAACATGCATAGTGCAAAACTGGCATAGACCTTCTTCAGGTGCTGCTGTGTTGAGGGAGTTCTAGGAGAGAGTGTTCACAGTCCATCACGTCATGAGGTGCGCACTCACTAAGCTACCGCTATGTCCGTCCCTCCCTTCTTTGCCAGAGGAGTGAGTGAGAGTTATATTATGAACAGTTGGAGATACTTTGGGAAGAACATACATTATAACAAAATAGGAATGTCTGGAAAACAAGGAAACAGAATTTTTAAATCCTCAAAAGAGCCCAAACCCAAAATACATGAGAACTGAGTAAACCAAACCAGCCGATGACTTGCCAGAGACATGGCGGCATCCCTAGAACCTGACCTGACTACTCATGCTGGGCTTCTCTGGACCAGTCTGTTACTGATGCATATAAAAGAAGCTAGGTATGACCAGAAATGCAAGGGCCATAGCAAGGTTAAGTCACTTACATGTGGGAAAATTTTAAGAGGGCATCAAAGTTGATCTTCCGATCAAATATATTCATGGCTCCAACGTCTGTTCAGCACAGCCTCCGCTGAGAAGAAAGAAAAGCTTATTTATAGACATGAGGACACATAAGAACACAGGCACCTTTCTTATTTAAAAAAAAAGAAAAAGAAAAATAATAGTATATAAGTTTTGAAAAATTAAAAGTTCCCTATCACTCTTCAAAAGACATGAAACATCTTCTTCCTCAAAGTATTTTACTTGATTTCTAAAGAACAAATTCATCCTTGAATAAGACAGTTTATAAGAGAAATTTTCAATTAGCAATCTAGTGAAAGGAACCTACTACCATCAGGATGTTCTTTTTGTTGTTTCTGGTTTTTATTCTTTGAGTGTGGGGGTCCACACGAGTAAGAATGTCACGTGAGATCAGGAGTCAACTTCTGGGAGTGAGTTCTCACCTGCCACACACAGGCAGCACTGGGTGTCCAGGACTGAACAATTATGGGATCGCTCCAAGACACTAGAGAACGCACTCAGACAAGGAGCCGCAAGGATTAAGGGCACTTATTTATTTCAGACAGTCTCACTATACAGTCCTAGCTGGCCTATTGTTAGTTTGATTTTATGGTTATGTGTGTGTGCACGTGTGCATGTGAATACATGGATATATGTATGCATATATGTATGTATGTGTATACACTCTCTCTCTCTCTCTCTCACACACACACACACACACACGAGCACCACATGCACAGTGCCCAAGGAGGCCAGAACACAGTATGTGATTATACGGAACCACAGTTAAAGGAGATTATGAGTCACCTAATATGGGTGTTGGTAACCAGACAGAGCTTCTGCAAGAGCTGCAAGCTCTTAGCTGCTGAGTCACTTCTGCTCCCTCCAAACCTTTCTGTTTGTCTAAGATAGGATCTTACTAGAGGCTCTGACTAGACTGGATGTAGACAAGGCAAGCCTTGAACTCAGCTCTGCCGGCCTCAGCCTCCCAAGCGCTGGGATTAAAGGCGTGCGCCACTATACTTGGCTCCTTGGAAGAAAGACTGTACATATACATACTCCCTTGTATTCTTTTAAAATCTTCATGTGTATTTGTGTGTGCGACTGTGGACATGTGCTTGCCACAGCACACATGCTGAGGTCAGAGGACGACGGCCTTGCCCCTCACCGCCGCTTTGGGGCAGTCATTTTGTTCTTACTACTCTATGAGACAGGCTAGCTGGCCT
Organism: Tokudaia tokunoshimensis; assembly: GCA_036184795.1. Classification (NCBI taxonomy): domain Eukaryota; kingdom Metazoa; phylum Chordata; class Mammalia; order Rodentia; family Muridae; genus Tokudaia; species Tokudaia tokunoshimensis. The sequence goes on along the minus strand of BTHU01000018.1, from coordinate 66,084,140 downwards.
GGGAGCGTCTAGGCATTTTATTGTCTCTGTTCTGTCTTATTATCTCCCGACTTTGCTTGGCTTTCACATGGTTCTGAGGACTTAAATTTAGGCCCTTCCCATCTTCATGGGAACATTAGCCACTGAGCGGCCTCTTCAGTCCACTTGACGTTCTCCCCTCAGAGTTCCTAAGTACATCTACTCCCCCCTCCATACAGAGCAATATTTAACATACAGACTTGAAATGTTTCCTAAGTGGTACACACAATGCTCTAATATTTAAGTGTACATGTCCTGAAAACTCATCAAAACCAGAAAATGATGATGCAGTGTTATCCCTGAGTACAGACCTTATTCCAGTTTTCAACAGTCTCAATGTTGGACGGCATTTCAGAATCAAAGCAGGGCATCCACCACCCCTTCCCACAGTGACCCTTGGGGAGTCAAACATGTGGGCAGTGTAACCACCCCCTCCACCACCCCAGAAATTTAAAAGCAAAAACCGCAACACAACCGAACCCCATCCAGATTACATGGCGACAATACTACAGAGCAGGATTAAGTGTTGCTCCTTCTCTCAGATCTAATCAAAAGCTTTGATCTTTCCTAAATACACCCGCCTCCAGTTCTTACTAAACACACAACGCCCGCTCTATTCCTAATCTGCCAAAAGGGGGAGGGAGAAAGGGGAAGAACCATTAACCTGCAAACAAAGTTACAATCCTAAAGTCAACCTCTGAGGACTCGTGGAGAAGTTCTGTAAGTCACCACACCGAGGAAGGCTCTCTTCCCTCAGAGGAAACAATCACAAAGGTTACCGGTTTCCTCAGACTGCCTCCTTTCTCATCACAACCCTGCTTACCTTGACTCTTAGTCCAGTTTCTAAGAACAGATCGGGAGAAGCTGCAGAACCTACTACAGCGGCTGCTCCGCTCTCCGAACCACCAGCCTCTGCGCCCTCTTGATCCAGATGGTGCAACTATTGCAGGCTGTTGCGAGGCCAAGCAGTCTTCCACAACCTCGATGAGTTCACTCTCCAGAGAGCACACTTACAGGACGGTACAGTCCAGCGACTGGAAAGTGTCTGTAAGGCTTCCATTAGCACTGCTAATGACATCCCCAGGGAGAACCTGCAACCTACAGTCAAGTTTCTCAACTCTCACGCCCGAGTTCTAACGCACATCTTGCTTCCAATTTCAAGCATCAATGGGGGAGGGGCCCTAAAATATACCCAGGTGGGTGTTTGTCAGAACAGGGTAATACTCATGTAATCAGACCCTCTGAGAGGAAACTGACAGGGCACAAAGAACTCTTCTTTGCCAGTTTGCTGACATGTTCCAGAAGGTACGGCCTGCCTCTTTCTGGGGCTTTCTGTTGATTACAGGGGCTGGAGAGGGTTCAGCAGCCATGAAGACTGCTGGCCACTCTTTCCCGGCACCCGAGTCGGCCCACAGCTATAAGCCAGTTCCAGGGGATGGCCATGCCCTCTCCTGACTGAGGGCACCAGGCATACGCTGCACAGACACGTTTGCACACAAACACTCACAGGGTTTAAAAAAGAAAAGTACAAAGAAGCCTGTGGGGAAGGATGAGGATATTAAGTACTCAGTCTGACCTGACTTACTAAGTCAGACACATCACCCTTCCTCCTCTGGCATCGCTGTGAAATGCAGTCTCACTACGCAGCCAAACCTTTCATCCTGAGTGTCCCAAGTGCTGGGATTGCAAGTGTCACGCCAGGGTAAAACTTGCACTGTTTGGTTTCACTACCTCTTTCAATTTTAAAAACAACAACAGGGTTTCTCTATGTGTCTCTAGCTGTCCTGGAACTTGCTTTGTGGACTAGGCTAACCTCAAACTCAGAGATCCACCTGCCTGCCTGTGCCTACTGAGTGCTGGGATTAAAGACATATACCACCACACCCAGTCTATGTCAAAATGTAAGTGAAATATGTCAACTATAGCAAGTTTAACACTGTTATGGAAGGGTGGGAGGGCAATGAAGTCCTGAGAGATGGCTCACAGGCAAAAGCACTTGCTTTGCAGCCTGAGGACTGGGTTCTATCTCCAGGTCCCATAGTGAATGACGAATGCAAACTCTCAAGTCCTCCTCTGGCCTCCACATAAATGCTGGGTCATGCACACACCCACAGTCCCACACAGCACGGACAGACACAGTAATAAAGTCCTCTTCCGGCCTCCACATAAATGCTGGGTCATGCACACACCCACGGTCCCACACAGCACGGACAGACACAGTAATAAAGTCAACTTCCGGCCTCCACATAAATGCCAGGTCATGCACACACCCATAGTCACACACGGCACATACATACACACAGTAATAAAACTTCTAAACTTTTTTTTTTTTTTGGTTTTTCAAGACAGGGTTTCTCTGCGTAGCCCTGGCTATCCTGGAACTCACTTTGTAGACCAGGCTAGCCTCGAACTCAGAAATCCACCTGCCTCTGCCTCCCAAGTGCTGGGATTAAAGGCGTGTGCCACCACCGCCCGGCTTAAACTTTTTAAAAGTAGTAATGTATATACTTAATGTACATGTCATTTCATTTTGGAAATGTTAAAATGGGGAAAAGCAGGTCTCAGAAGGAACATAATTTTGCTCCAGAGAATAAAAGTATAGCCGGGCACTGGTGGCGCACGCCTTTAATCCCAGCACTTGGTAGGCACAGGCAGGTGGATTTCTGAGTTCGAGGTCAGCCTGGTCTACAGAGTGAGTTCCAGGACAGCCAGAGTTACACAGAGAAACCCTGTCTCAAAAAACCAAACCAAAAAAAAAAAAGAATAAAAGTATAAACAGAGATAAAATGTTCCCTCAAGGTTCTGTTTCTGTTTTTGAGACAAAGTCTCACTATGTAGCCTTGGTTGGCCTGGTACTTAAATTCAATTGCTTTTGCCTTCAAGGTACATGCTGTCATGTCTGGCCCTGATCTATACATTTAAAACAATACTGGACTAGAGTACAGCTCACTTGCCTAGCAAGAGCAAAGCCCTAGGTTCAATCCCAGATACTACCAAAAAAAAAAATACTACCTCAGTGTATGTAGTCCAAATTGCTCCACAATAAACTATATTATTTGATCTACAACTAAGACTATTGTAAAAACCAACAACTCAGGTTTGGTGGCATAGCTCTGTAATATCAGCACTTGGGAGACAAGGCCAGGATAACCTGGCTTTGAGGGGTAACCTGGGCTAAATAGTGAAGCTTAGTCTTAAAAAAGAAAAATCACTGATCTCATCATAAGCTCTAATTCATACTGAAACCTAGAAAGAGATCCTTAGTTTTAGAAAAACTTGAGTCTTGAAATAGCATGGGATTATTTATACAAAATTAAACAGCAGGGCCTCCTGGGGTCATGGGAAATTTGCTTACACTGCATGTATAAGAAAAAGAAATGCTCAAGTGTTTTAGTTACAATCAAAAACCTTGACTACATGCCTCATTTTATGCCTGGACCTTTTTTTTTTGGGGGGGGGGGTGGTCAAGACACAGGGTTTCTCTGTGTGGCCCTGGCTGTCCTGGAACTAGTTCTGCAGATCAGGCTGGCCTCGAACTCAGAAATCCGCCTGCCTCTGCCTCTGCCTCTGCCTCCCAAGTGCTGAGATTAAAGGCGTGCACCACAACCGCTCAGCTTTATTTTTTTTATCTTTAAGGCAGCAGGAACAGAATTAACAGAATCTATCAAATTCTGTCATGCACACATTGCTACAGTTTTGCTGAAGTGTCTCCAAAACTGTGGTTAACAGGGCCAGCCTCCTGCCAAAGCCATCCCAAATTACACAACAAAAAGCAAGGGCTGGGAGAAACAGCCCATGAATCCTGGCATTCTGGAAGGCTGAATAGGATAAGAGGTTCAGCAATGTCCTGGGTTTCATAAGTTGAGACTTATTAAAAACACAACCACCCCAGCCTGAGGGCATGGCTCAGTGACAGAGCACTTGCCTAAGTGATCAAGACTGGCCCTACATTCACCCTCCAGTACTCACACACACACACACAGACACAGGCATGCACAACCAAACTTCCAAGTGTACTGCATAGCTGCACCAAGGAAGGGCCAGGTATTTCTGTGACCTCCTTTTGCTTGGGGATAAAGCCTATCCGGTCTTGTTAAATCCCTTGTTTCCGGTCCAGGTACCCTTCTCACCCTTGTTCTAAAACAAAAGACTATTATCTAATAATGGTCATGTCTTCCAAGTGTGTACAGGCACAGACAAAACCTGCAGCACTGGGCAATGACAGTGTGCTTTCAAAAGGCCCGGTCCACCACTGGAAAAAAAACCTCTTAATTTTATCATGAAGGCTTAGCAATACTTCTCTACAGGAGACGGTGAAGTTAAAGAGATTAAGGAGGAAGTGTGAGAAAACAAGCTGAAGGAACTTGATAAAACCCACTTCTAGTAAGAACGCCATTTGGTTAATGGTGTGCCTTTCCTCTAACACATGTTCCTCTAACAGACTGTCTTGCCCCAGAGAGTGTTAGGTGCTCTGAGACAGCTTAGTAATTTCTAAGTGATAAGCCACTGTGGCAGACTCTGTTAAAGTACATTATTAGCTCGATACTTTTCTTGCCACCTAGGAAGTGGTCAATTTCAAGACAATCCAAGGTATCCTGTTTCAACTAAGGCTGGGTCTACATCCTAAGACAGTGGTTCTCAACCCTTTAGTGCTGTGACCCTTTAGCAGTTCCTCATGCGGTGGTGACTGCCAGCCACAAAATCACTTTCCTGTTGCTAGTTCATAACTGCAATTTTGCTACTGTTATGTAGGATATTTGCTTTGTGAGTCTGGTGAAAGGGTCGATCAACCCCAGGTTGAAAGCTGCTGTCTCAGAGAGACCTGAAGTGAAAATTCCCGGGTTAAACTACAACTGTATTCATTTCTGGAGAGGGTTGCCTCAGAACCAAGACAGTCATTACTGAAGAAATGCCTACCATTTGCAATTTTTTTTAAAGATTTATTTTTTTATTATATTTAAGTACACTGTAGCTGTCTTCAGACACTCCAGAAGAGGGCGTCAGATCTCATTACGGATGGTTGTGAGCCACCATGTAGTTGCTGGGATTTAAACTCAGGATCTTTGGAAGAGCAGTCAGTGCTCTTAACTGCTGAGTCATCTCATCAGGCCCCCACTTGCAATTTTTTTTTGAGACAGGGTCTCTCTCTATAGTCCTGGCCATTCTATAACTCAAAGAGCAGGCTGGCCTTGAACTCACGAGGATCAGATTACCTCTGCCTCCAGAGTTCTGGGATCAGAGAGATGTGTGCCACTTCACCTGGCTCAAATTTATTATTTGGAACCAACTACTGATTTTCCTTCTCTAAAACTGCGACTCTTTGGCAGAAGTGAAGCCTAAGGTTTCAATGTCCTAAATACATAATCTTCCATTAGAAACCAACAATCCCTCCCCCAGTTTATCCCCACCCCCACCCCATAGAACAAGCATAAATCAGGAACAAAAGAGACCTGCAACTTCAAGATTTATTTACTTGTATGTGCATTGGTGTTTTCCCTGCATCTGAGCCAGGGGGCCAGATGCCACAGAACTGGAGTTAGGGACTGTCATGAGCTGCCTGCCATACAGGTGCTGGAAGAACAGCAGTGCTCTTCGCCCCTGAGCCAAGCCCCAAGCCCCATTTCAAGTCAACCTCCCTCAGCTTGCCCAGTAGATCCTACTCAGATGCAATCCTTTCTCTCTAGTCTTGAATACTGTATTCAGGAAATGTGTACTACCATGAAATTCAGTTAGAAAGTCTCTGGGAACAAAAAGGCATCTGTATCAGAGTCTACAGCCAAGCCACAGCACCAGCACACAGAAGGGAGAACACTGTGAGTTCCCCCTGAGGGAGATTAATGCCCTTGGGTAGTTTATGAAATAAAATGAAACTCTTCGAGTCAGTGCATTATCTCCAATGATAACAAGGATCAATTTGATCTCTTCTGGATGTACAGGGATGGCGTTCAAGATGGTGCAATTAACAAACTGGGGGGGCAGGTAATTCATGGCCTACTATTTAATTAAATGTGTAAAGTGTTTGACTTGCTAGTTTAGATGTTAAATGTATACTCCAAGACACAGTAACACTAGCTTCACATTTGTTCAAGAAAGAGTCACACATTAAAGGCTTTTCTTAATGTCAGTGTAATAGTAGTAATAGAACCAGATCTGAAGTTTCAAGTTCGTGAGAAAATAGTTTTACTTAATCTCCCTCCCCTCTTCAACTATAACATATGATTAATACCAGTTCTACTGACTCAATAAAAAATACGTGGATGATTTCACTGCAGGGCGCTAACCCGACATTAGTACCGTTCTGGCCAACGTCAGTCAGAAAGCTAAAGTAGGGGAATCAGAACCGGCTTCAGGTCTCCTGACCTTTCCGGGTGCACACACAACAGAAAAACACGCTTTCAATAAGGCAGTTCCATAACTCCCCAGAACATATGTTGGTTCCTCCCACAATGTATTTTTTAGCATTTCTACCAAGACCATGAACTTTATCTGTAACAAGGAGGAAAACTGGTAATGCTAAGTATACGAATCAAAGTCTCCTTTTCCTAGTCGTTGGGAAAGCAAGGCTTCATTCAGATAGACAGGGAGAGCAGGACTCGGGTGCGGAACCTGATTTCCCCACGTTGAATAATGGAAGAGAAAAACTGGATCTAAGATACAGGCTGCGTTTCTCAAGAACTCCAGCCATTCTCTACTGGAGAAAACAGAGGGGAATCTAAATGTCCGCTTGTTCAAGTTAAATCAGAAAACAACTTAAACAATAAAGAAACACCAAAGAAAGTAAATGTAGCAATTACAGACTTAAGTGTGTTCGCAGAAGGCACAAAAACATGCCACCCGTACAGCTGAAAGATATACATATAAATATTAATAAATAACTTCAAAGTCTGCTGTTGACCTTCAGCCTTAAAATTCTTGTCTGTGTTTCAGGCAGTCAGCTCGTCTCAAGTGTTACACATTCACAGGTAGTTTGTGTAACTGGAGAGTCTCAAGTTCAAAGTGGTTTTGTTGTTTGGCCAAAAAAGCCTGACTGGACAGGCAAAACAACCTGGCCTGGCCCCAGACAACTTGTTTTTGTTGTTGTTTAAAAAAGAAAGAAACGGAGGCAGGCAGGCCAAAAGTCTACTTATCAGAGGCTTTAGTAAGTCAGTCCAAGGAAAACAGTGCCCATCGCCGCCCTTCCGGGGCAGAGTTTGGGACTCGCCCAGGGTTCAGGACCAAGCAATCAAGGCCACCTCACCTGTCCAGAGGCAACCAATCAGATCAGAGTGGGGCTACTCCGTGGGGCTGGGGAGCCAGGCCGAGCCCGGGGCTTCTCACCTCGGCCTCTACCGTTGGCTTCTAAGTAACTAAGAAATCTCGCGTGTCACAGAGAAGTGTGACATCACTGGCCCTCCGTGACAGGGCAGTCTGCCTAACCAGGCCGATCTCAAGTCCCCAACCCCGACGGCTCACCCAGGCGACGCAGAGGAACCCGAGAAGGAGCAGCCGAGCAGCGATCGCTGGGTGGGGCGGAGTAACCACAACGACACAGCTTTCCCTTTCGTTTTCCTCCAAGTCAGGAGTGGGGGGACCTGTCCCGAATTCAAGCCCTGAACTGGGCTGATGGGCAAGGGACGCAAGCGAGGGTCGCTAGGAGGCCTTCGTCACGGGGACAGGCCCAAAACTGCTCGGGAGACCCCGCAGCCTCGCCCCCGCCGGCGCTGCTGCGCATGCGCGGCACTAGTTCCTCCGCGTCCCTCTCCGCCCAGCTTTCTTTCCTTCGATTTCGACGCAGAACAGGCCGGGTTCCCTAAGGAGCTGATGTGTCCGAGGACGGAAGCTACTACCCACTCCCGCTCTTGCTCCCTCACTCCGGGTTTGCCGGATCCTAGCTTCGCACGTACCTTCTAAGTCCACCTCTCCGGAGCTTCCCCGCTCTGCTAAAACCGGATGTGCTTTGAGTCTCCGGGGCTTGGCGCTGGAAGTCTACCTACACCCGCCCCCCCGGAAGCCCCGCCCTCAGACCCGCCCAGGCAAGTTGTCATTGGCCCCTGACTGCACTGCCGCCTGTCCGTTGGCTGCACGATCATAAACAGTCGCTGCTTTCGTAAAAGTCATTGGCTAATGCCCTTGTCAATCAACACTGTAGCCACCAACCGGCACGTTAGCTATAGGCCTCCGCCTTCTTCCCCCATAGGAAGGATGGACGTCGGTCTGGCGACCCGTGGACTGGAAAAGTGAAGTGGGGCGGGTCAGGCTTAGACCTCTGTCGAGTGAGACCACAGATGACACTAAAATGTCCCCAAGATGCTGGTTTTAGACTTCTCATGGAATGGTGGAAGGAAAGCGAGGCAGTCCTCCCTGGAGTCTCTTTATTTTATTTTCTGAGACAGGGTTTTTTTGTTTGTTTGTTTGTTTTTTGTCCAGACTGGCCGGGAACTTATTCCCAAGTGCCACTGACAAACTGCCCCAAGCAAACTGGCTGCAGAGATCACAGCCACCTGCATGGAAGTAGGTAGTTCTTTGTTGTTACCCTGCAAGTCAGGTGTAACAAGGCAGCAAAGACCTGGTCTTGCAATCCTAACCAGCTCTTTAGGGACCTGGCCAAAGGCGGTCAGAGAGCAGGTGGCTCCCCGCCTCCCCCTCTTAGGGCGTGTTCCCTAGTTGGAGCACAACCAGTGCAAGAACTAGTAAGGAGCTGTGAAGCTAATTTAAGAGTACTGACTGCTCTTCCGAAGGTCCTGAGTTCAAATCCCAGCAACCACATGATGGCTCACAACCATCTGTACAACTACAGTACATATACGTAAAAATAAATAAATCCCTAAAAAACAAAAACAAAAACCAGGAGCCTTAGTTTTGCGGCCTACGCTTTTAAAAATCGATTTCACAACTCGTTAGTACTGTCTGAAATCACAAGTCTAGAATGGGCTCCAGCTGGAACCTGGGCGGTTGAGGCCTGCATGCTGAAACAGGGCCCTGGAGGACTCCAGAGGGAGGCAGCGTGAGGAGTATGTAAAGATGGATGACCCTCTGAGCCTCTCAGTTCTACTTCCAAGGACTAACCATGATCTGGGTCAAGCTTACTTTTACCTCCACACTCAGGAGGCAGAGGCAGGCAGATCACTGGTCTGAGACCAGCCTGGTCTACAGAGCAAGTTCCAGAACAGCCAGAAATACACAGAGAAACCACAGAGAAAGGGGGGCGGGGTGGGGGTGGGGGCCGCGATAGGGCGGACCAGAAACAGAGAAGTGGAGGAGGTGGTGGAGATGTGGGGGAAGGCAAACGAGCTAGCATTTTGGAGGTGGAGGCAGGAGGATCTGAAGTTTCTGGACAGCCTAAACTAAGAACACCCTTTGTTCATCAGGGTACTCCCTGCCAAATATAAATTAGTTATGTAAATTAAAATTAAGGAGTTAAAAAAAACTGCCAGGTGTGATGATGGCATAGGTCCTTAAACCCTGTATTCAGGAGAGAGAGGGAGGCAGATCTCTGAGTATGAGGCCCTTTTGGTCTGTATAGTGTGAGATTCTGTCTCATTAAAAAAAAAAAGCAAGAGTTCAAAAGAAAATGAAATAAAAAGAAAAAAGGGGCTGGAGAGATGGTTCAGGAGAAGAGCACTGGTTGCTCTTCCAGAGGACCTGGGTTCAGTTCCCAGCACCTGCTTGATAACTCACAACAGTCTGAACTCCAGTTCCAAGGATTCCAACATCCTCCACACAGACATACATGTAATGATAATCTTGGAATTTCAAGTTCTTTTAAAAAACGCAGAAATAGTATAAGAATGTGGTTTGTTTTTTTGTTTTGTTTTTTTTTGCCCCAAGTGTGGGAGATGGGGCTGCTTCAGATTGTCCACAGCAGTTGACTATGATTTGCCTCGTGCTCCAGCAGGATGGTGATTTTGCCAGCTGCAGATAGTTTTTACAATTGTGTAATGTTTGGAATTCTGGGGACTTTTCAGAGGATATAAAAATGCTAGGACTCCAAACAGTGGGGTGGGTTGTTATTTGTTGTTGGTTGGGGTTTGTTAAGTAGTCCTTACCAAAGAAGAAACAACAAGAAGAAATTAGGTATCTCGACAGCGAAGATCAAACTCAGCCCTACTAATCAGCAGGATAGTCTAGTGACAACATGGCCTTCTTTCCAACTCTTGACGTTATTCAGGGATCTTGTCCCTTTTCTCTCCATCTGTTGTCCTCTCTCTAGTGTTAGGGTGTCCTGAGGGTGGATAAAGACAGAAGAAAGAAGAACCCACAAAGTAGCAAGGGACAAGCTATGCATACATGCAGGCAAAACACCAATGACATCACACAAAGAAGAAATTATTTCATAAGAAGAAAAAGACAGCCGGGCAGTGGTGACGCATGCCTTTAATCCCAGTACTTGGGAGGCAGAGGCAGGTGGATTTCTGAGTTCAAGACCAGCCTGGTCTACAGAGTGAGTTCCAGGACAGCCAGAGCTATACAGAGAAACCCTGTCTCAAAAATAAATAAATAAATAAATAAGAAGAAGAAGACAACGCTAAGGTGGCAGTCTCTGTCATTACTTCTGTGACACTAGGACTGCAAAGTTAAGAGACACGAGGGCCATCGCCAGCTCTTGGCTCACACTGATTACACAGCAGGATATTCCCTGTTGGGAAAAACTAATCAAAATGAACAAAAATATTTATAATTAAATAGAAATAAAAACTAGGAAAACTGATTTTTCTAAATCTATGTAGCTCAGGCTAGCCACAAATTCATTGAGTGATTCAGATTAGCTTTGAACTCAACCTACTTACCCTCACTTTTCATATATATGCATATATATCTACATATATATAAAGATTTATTTATTATTATGTGAGTACACGGTAGCTGTCTTCGGATGCCCCAGAAGAGGGCAGATCTCTTTATGGATGGTTGTGAACTCAGGACCTTTGGAAGAGCAGTCGGTGCTCTTAACTGCTGAGCCATCTCACCAGCCTCATATCCTCACTTTTCTACTGCTGAGAATTTCAAACACACCCCAACAAACTCCATTCCGGGTTGCTTTTGAGACCTGCTTCAAAGTGTTAATTTCAAACACTGAGATAGAATAAATCAATACACCTTTCAAAACTGCACATTTCAGGCCAGGCATGATGACACAGACCTTTAGTCCCAGTACATGTAGGACAGAGGTAGGTGGATCTTTGAGTTCAAGGCCAGCCTGGTCTACATAATGAGTTCCAGGACAGACAGAGCTACAAGGAGAAACCTGTCCTGAAAAATCAAAAAACAAAAACAACAGATCCATACACTGAAACACGATTTAGCCAGAAAAATGGACGGCGGCCAAGTGGGGCAGTAATTCCAAACCTTGTGAATTCCGAGTTAATTTAGTTTTCATTACTGTTATTTTTTTTCTTTTTCTTTTCTTATTTATTTATTTATTGAGTGATTGATTTTTGGATTTTTGAGGCAGGATTTCTCTCTATAGCCCTGGCTGTCCTGGAACTCACTCTGTAGACTAGCCTCGAACTCAGAAATCTGCCTGCCTCTGCCTCCCAAGGGCTGGGATTAAAGCCATGTGCCACCACTGCCCGGCTATTACTGTTATTTTTAAAACAAAATCCCAAACATTAGATTTTGCCAAATGAAGACTCAAGAGCCAGATGCTGTGATGAACGCCTGCTCGCTCCGAGAGGAGAGAAAGCACCCAGCTGACCCACCTCCCATAAGGAAAAAACCCTGTTCTCTTCCAACTGAATGTCCCTCCTTTCCACTTCCTGTTCGTCTATCTGTCCTCCTGACTCTTCTCAGTCCCTATGGGTTTTTCCTGTGTTTACTTCCTGTCAATGGCTGCTTGCTCTGCCTCTCGACCTACGGTTGACAGTATTCGATCAGGTTTAAACAGAAAGATCTTGGATTAAAGGTGTGTACTAGGGCTGAGCCACACCATGCTAGAGACAGGTTTTTCCAGTATAAAATCTCAGAGTTTCACAATATAAGCTGATATCCTTCATCAAGTCACTATTCTACTGCCATAAAGAAAGACTGTAACCAAGACAACTCTTGTAAAAGTAAGTCTTTAACTAGGTGTGGGGGTGGGGGTGGGGGTTGTTTACAGTTCCAGGAGGTCAGTCCATGAACATCGCACTGGAAAGCAGACAGGCACCGCAACGGAGCAGTAGTTGAGAGCTTTACATTCTAATCCACAGGGAGAAAGCAGAGAGGCAGGGTCATGGACTGGGCCCTTTTAAGTCAATCATCAATCAAGAAAATGCATCACAGGCTTGCCCATTGGTTAATATAGCAGGGGTTCCTTCTTACAAAATGACTATAGCTTGTGTCAAGCTGACATAAAACTAGCCAGTACAACAGTATACTGAAGATCACTGATATGTGTATTCATATGTTTTTGTTTTGTTTTGCTAGGATTAAAGGTTGGGTTCTTTCTACTTCCTGACTGTTCTCAACAACGCTTCTATAGAAAACCATCACCAGAGGTGAATAACTGTGCACTAAATAAACATGTTTTCCTTATATACTTTATAAACCTTATACTATATACTACAAAGTATATATCATATATTTTAAAACAAAATATTCGGTCCTTGAGTATTTCACTATAGTATCACAAAAAGTACTAAGACTATTGAAAGATCAATTGATAGGTCATATTATTTATTAACTCCATTATTTACACTTAGAGGAGTGTTATGGCTTTACTGAAAAATGTTCCCCAAAGGTTCACATGTTTACACACTCGGTCCCAAGCTGTTGGTGCTGTTCTAGAAAGCTATAGAACTTTTAGGAAGTGGAGCCTATATAAAGGAAGTGGTTTGCTGGAAAGTGGGTCGTGGGTGTGGTAACTAGACCCCACTTGTAGTTCTCCCTCTCCTCTCTCTCCCTCTTTCTCTGAGTACTTATTCCCCTGTGCTGTGAGGAAGTAAGGCGTCTTAGTCACATACTTCCACCCCTGTAGAGCCACCAGGCCACTATGCCTTCCCCATTGTAAAAGGGCCCCAGATCTTTACACAACTGCCTCCATGATGGAAGTACCATTCAGGCACTAATCAGCACGTAGACAGCACTGCCTGCCAAAACGAAAACAAAGGCCTAATCCATCAATGTCCACGGTTCTGGGAAAGTCTCTGAATGTACTAACCTTGCTTTTTGGCCTCTGTAGGTCTGCTTCTGGCTGACTGTCATTAACTAAAGTATGTCAACCCAGGACATATTCTTTTTGTACTGAAAAGCTCATCCTGAGAAAGATTAAGTGCTACACTGGGATCCCAAACACCCAATGTGGTCGCCAGTTGGCTAATAAAGAATTCCTATTGGCTTCAATCCACGTCTGAAGAGTCTTCTCTGGTGGCCACCCCATAATACCCATCAGGATGCTCCTCTAGAGCTATGAGACAAGGAAGATTCTTTCTCCCTTAAATAGCTTTGGTCCAGTAACAAAAGTAACAGAAGGAGAATTGGTACCAAGAAATGTAACCATTGTTGTGAAGTAAGAGATGGAGCATTGGTACCAAGAAGTGTAACCATTGCTGTAACTCTGTGGCCACGTGGCTCTTAAGACATCAGAGATGTTTTATGGGTGGAATATGGAAGAGTTTGGTGCTGTGTTCTAGCAAAACATTAAAATACCGTAAGGAGAGATTAACAGGTCTTTCTGGTGTGAGTTTGGGAAACCAGAATACAAAGAGAAATGTGCACATTGAAAGCCAGGACCTTGAGACTTATGAAGGAAACAAGACTCTAACAGGAATGTCATAGAGGCCATTCATGTTGTGTTCTGGCAAAGAATATGACTACATTCTGCCTGTGTCCTGAAAGTTTGAACGAGGCTAAATTTAAAAGTAATGGGCCAAGTTGAGGGGAGGAAATATCAACACTGCATGATAGCCACACCACAGGTCTGTTACTGCTTGCCACTCTTACTCAAGAGAGAGAACAGAAAGAAACAGAAAATGGGTGTTAGGGTAAGGAATGAAGCCTGACTGAATTTAAAGTTGTTGAGACAGGTGGTGTGGACAGAGCACTGTGCTTATTAACAAGATCTACACATTAAAGAGAAACCATGGGCCGGGCGGTGGTGGCGCCTTTGGGACAATAATATAAGTGTCTTGTCCCAACACAAAAACCCCAGGATATAGAAATGCAAATTCATTTGGAAAAAACAATGCCTAGAAATATAGAGCCATTAGGGTACTGTGGTGGTTTGAATATGCTTGGCTTAGGGAGTGGTGTGGTTAGGATGTATGACCTTGTTGGAGTAGGGGTGGCCTATTGGAGGAAGGGTGTCACCATAGGGGTGGGCTTTGAGACCCTCCTCCTAGCTGCCTGGATGTCAGTCTTCTCCTATCGGCCTGCAGATTAAGATGTAGAACTCTCAGCTCCTCCTGTGTCTTGTCTGCCTGAACACTGCCATGCCTTAACGATAATGAACCTGTAAGCCAGACCCAATTAATTGTTTCCGTATAAGAGTTGCCTCTGGGGCTGGAGAGGTGGCTCAGTGGTTAAGAGCACTGACTGCTCTTCCAGAGGTCCTGAGTTCAAATCCCAGCCACATGGTGGCTCACAACCATCTGTAATGGAATCTAATGCCTTCTGGTGAGTCTGAAGGGAGCAACACTGTGCCCATGTACATAAAATAAACTTTAAAAAAATTTTTTTGCCGGGCGGTGGTGGCGCACGCCTTTAATCTTAGCACTTGGGAGGCAGAGGCAGGCGGATTTCTGAGTTCGAGGCCAGCCTGGTCTACAGAGCGAGTTCCAGGACAGCCAGGGCTATACAGAGAAACCCTGTCTCGAAAAACCAAAAAAAAAAATTTTTTTTAAGAAAAGAGTTGCCTTGGTTGTAGTGTGTCTTCACAGCAATGGAAACCTTTACTAAGACAGGTACTCATGCTAGAAAATGACTCAGTGCATGAGGCAGGAGTTTGGGAAAGGAGGGAGAAGGACCCTTAATGAAAACTATGTTTCTCGCATGTGTTACAATAACAATAGACTATGGTATTAAAAGGAACATTATGTTACAATGACAGTCCAGGAGAATTAGAGATGAGAAAGGAAGAATGTACAGGTAGGTATGCAGTCACATGTACCTAAGCAAGAAACAGATAAAACTTCTAAAAAGGAAGGCCAATGTTTGTCAGGATGGGTGGCTAGCTCTCATGAGACTTCCCCTGGGAAATCTATGCTAGCCACTCTTCTTTTACATACTCTTGCCCCAACTACAACAAACTGTGACAGACTAATGACAGATTCTAAGAAACCTTCAGGAAAGAGATCCCAGGCCACCAGAGACAAGGAATTAAGTAGGATTAATTAAAAATGTGCTGGGCATGGTGGCACACACTTTTGATCCCAGCACTCAGGAGACAGAGGCTATTTACAGAAAAATAGATTCCAGTGTGGGGTTTTCCTCGATATTTCAGTTTGGCTATTGAGCCTTAAGTAATTTTAGAAGTTATAAGGTAAGTCAGCGGGGTAGCTTGGAGGGTAAAGGTGCTTGTTTGCCAATGAGCAACACAAGCTGGTTTAGTCCTTGGAAGCCGGATGGAGGAAGGGGAGCACTGATTCCTGCAGGCTGTCCTCTGACCTAACCTCTCACGCCATGGCACTTAAAGGCATGTGTATACACACACACACACACACACACACACACACACACACACAATAAACAAACAAACAAACAACAACCTCATAAGACTCTTAAATCTCCTTTTTTAAAATAAATCATTTATTTTATGTATGTGAGTATAGCTGTCTTCAGACACACCAGAAGAGGGCATCAGATCCCATTACAGATGGTTGTGAGCCACCATGTGGTTGCTGGGAATTGAACTCAGGACCTCTGGAAGAGCAGTCAGTGCTCTTAACCACTGAGCCATCTCACCAGCCTAAATCTCCTTCTTTGTTTTTCCATACCATTGCGTATTTTTAGGCTCCTACTCTAGCTGCTAATATCAAGCTAAACTTATATATGTCACTCCTCACAGGTACCTGGAAGTTATTCTTCAGAAATCGTAAGATCATCGTTAGGAAATGGTCCAAGAAAATTGTGGCTCTATAGGAGAAGGGTCCAGGGAATGCTGTCATCCAGACTGCTTTGAAAATTCTTCATGTGCAGATGCTCAGGCTAGAGTTCACTTGTAGATCCACACATACACAACTATCTATCATCCGTTTGCCTGGGCTAGGGGTTGCCTCCTAGCCCAGCGACAGACATGGGACTGTTGAGTGAGAAAACCCAGTGCTGGGATTGGGACAGACAAACTACAACAAGTGTCCACCCTAAGCTCAGGATGGAGTCTTGAAGAGAGACAGGCAGGAATAGAGGACAGGAGAAATCTGGCGAGCTTCTCCCACATAAATGAATTTGGAGGAAAATCTGTTGAGTTTCTTTTAATCATTTCAGAGAGCTCAGACCTGAATTACGGGAAGCAAAAATTAAAGGCTTTTGAAAGCCTCCTAAAGCTTTGTAACTTGAGACCCTGTTTCCTAT